>SJXQ01010122.1:480339-536562 GCA_006408695.1 Aepyceros melampus | reverse complement strand
CTGAGCGCGAGCGGCAGGGGCGTGCGCGCCGCCTCGCGCAGGGGGAGCGCCTGCTGGGGGCGGGGAATCACCTTGTCAGGGACAAGGACCCGCAGGAGGAAAACCTGCCCGGCTCAGGGCAGCGAACTCTTAGGGAGGTGAGGGTCGGTGAGCTGCTGGACCGACAGGGACGGACGAGAATGTGAGTCCCAGAGGCGTGTGCCTTCACCCGCCCCCAAATGCCCCCGACGGTAAGATCCTGTAGTGTTAGGTGGACCCGGTAGTGCCAGGAAGACAGTCTGGTCCTGGCGGAGACAGATGAGTAAACAGAGGCTGTGATGCTGTCCCCGTGATAAGGGCGGTATGAAGAGCAGGACAGAGTTCAGCGTGGAAAACCCTGTCACGTCATCAAAGCACCAGAGCTGAGGTGAGGACCCAGATGTCCGGGGCCCACACCGAGCAGCCTCTTGCCTGGGTCACCTAGGGGTGGGGGCAGGGCAGGGGAAGGCGTGGACTGAGCTCAGTGGGCCAGGGACTGTGGTCTTGTCACCCTGGGCTCACATCTGGGACTTGGCTTGTCATGGAATGAGTGTCCAGCCCCAGTGAATGACCTGATGGGCAGTTTGGACTCCTTTGTTCTCCCAGGCAAAGCCCAGCTTTTCTTCTCTGCAGAAATTATACTCCAAATCATGGAGCATTTACCCTTGAAGTTCTCAAAGATCACCTTTTCCGTAACTGAACTCTCTTTAATCTACATTCATGAACATAGGTCTCCCATCTGCTTTGCTTCCTGCCTGTGGCCAGTGAGGGGCATGGATCTAGGCTGCGGCAGACACCAGGCTAGACCTGGGGACCAAGGACCGTAGCTCAGGCCCAGGTGGGGAGAGCCGTGGGACCCAGAGCAGGGAGAGGCCCGTTGCCAGGGCCACCAGCCTCCCTCCACCTTGGAACCCCCACCTGCCTGTGGCCAGTGAGGGGCATGGATCTAGGCTGCGGCAGACACCAGGCTAGACCTGGGGACCAAGGACCGTAGCTCAGGCCCAGGTGGGGAGAGCCGTGGGACCCAGAGCAGGGAGAGGCCCGTTGCCAGGGCCACCAGCCTCCCTCCACCTTGGAACCCCCCAGCAACCCTGTTGGCAGACATGATGATATTCACCCCCATCTCCCAGATGAGGACAGTGGGGCTCACAGGGGCGGTGTCTTGCTCAGGACAATGTGACCTCTGTGTGGCTGAGCCAGGACAGACCCAGGTTGTTTGGCCTTCCATCCCGGGCTCAAGGAGGTGACAGTTCTGTGTCAAGGGGGCGGCTTTCATGATGGAAAGAGCTGTCAGAGGGGTTTCGGCAGAGGGACCCAGGGGTCAGAGTGACAGCAGGTTTTATGCATCTTCAGCCATTTGCTTCTTACGGTAGGGCAAGAAGAGGGGACTGTCAGGGAAGCCTGTCCCCCCAAACCAGAGCTGGTGATGGGCTCAGGTGGGAGAGTGAGCAGCAGGAGGTAGCCGTTAACCTCTGCTGAGAGCTCAGGACTTGGGCTGGTGGGTTCAAGATGCCACCTTTGTGGTTAGAGATGGACAGGGTGGGGAGCTGGGGACAGAGGCGACCATATGTGGAACTGAGGCTGGAGCTCTGTGCTGGGGACAAGCTGACTCTGGGCATAGGACCAAGAAGAGCTGTGGATACAGCGCCCCTGAGAATGCCCCCACAGGAGCCCTCCATGAGCGAGTCACCACCTAGCCCAGGTCCCTCTTTCCCCAGCAGCCCCCAGGGCAAGGGGTACACGGCCCTGGTGGGAGCTGCTGCTGTGAGTGAGCAGCACCCTGAGCTCAGGATCTGGTTCCACTTCTGCCTCTGCTGTGTGGTCCTGGGGATGTCCCTGCCCTCTCTGAGCCTCAGAGCTCTCCTTGTAAAATGGAGCCCCTCATGGTCTGTCCTCAGAGTTATTGTGAGATAGGTTGATAGAGCAGAAAGTCAGCCCCCTCTTAGGGGGAACCCAGCCCTGGTCAGTGCTGACCCCAGCCTCTCCCAGCTGCTGCTCAGCCTTGGTGTGGATGTGTGGAAATGTCCCACCTGTCTTATAGACATGTGAGACCCAGAAACAGATTTTTAAAGCCATCCAAAGGTGTTCCTCAGTTCAGTTCAGTTCAGTCGCTCAGTCGTGTCCTTGCGACCCCATGAATTGCAGCACTCCAGGCCTCCCTGTCCATCACCAACTCCCGGAGTTCACTCAGACCTATGTCCCTCGAGTCAGTGATGCCATCCAGCCATCTCATCCTCTGGCGTCCCCTTCTCTTCCTGCCCCCAATCCCTCCCAGCATCAGAGTCTTTTAGGCTCACAGGGGCGGTGTCTTGCTCAGGACAATGTGACCTCTGTGTGGCTGAGCCAGGACAGGCCCAGGTTGTTTGGCCTTCCATCCCGGGCTCAAGGAGGTGACAGTTCTGTGTCAAGGGGGCAGGCTTTCATGGTGGAAAGAGCTGTCAGAGGGCTTTCGGCAGAGGGACCCAGGGGTCAGAGTGACAGCAGGTTTTATGCATCTTCAGCCATTTGCTTCTTACGGTGGGCAAGAAGAGGGGACTGTCAGGGAAGCCTGTCCCCTCAAACCAGAGCTGGTGATGGGCTCAGGTGGGAGAGTGAGCAGCAGGAGGTAGCTGTTAACCTCTGCTGAGATCCCAGTGCCCGCTCGGGACTTGGGCTGGTGGGTTCTAGATGCCGCCCCTCTGGTTAGAGGCGGGGTGGGGAGCTGGGGACAGAGGCGACCATATGTGGAACTGAGGCTGGAGCTCTGTGCTGGGGACAAGCTGACTCTGGGCATAGGACCAAAAAGAGCTGTGGATACAGCGCCCCTGAGAATGCCCCCACAGGAGCCCTCCATGAGCGAGTCACCACCTAGCCCAGGTCCCTCTTTCCCCAGCAGCCCCCGGGGCAAGGGGTACACGGCCCTGGTGGGAGCTGCTGCTGTGAGTGAGCAGCACCCTGAGCTCAGGATCTGGTTCCACTTCTGCCTCTGCTGTGTGGTCCTGGGGGAAGTCCTTGCCCTCTCTGAGCCTCAGAGCTCTCCTTGTAAAATGGAGCCCCTCATGGTCTGTCCTCAGAGTTGTTGTGAGATAGGTTGATAGAGCAGAAAGTCAGCCCCCTCTTAGGGGGAACCCAGCCCTGGTCAGTGCTGACCCCAGCCTCTCCCAGCTGCTGCTCCGCCTTGGTGTGGATGTGTGGAAATGTTCTCACCTGTCTTATAGACACACAAGACCCAGAAACAGATTTTTGAAGCCAACCAAAGGGGTCTGTCTATCTGTTTTTGAATAAAAATTAACATTTGAAGTTCCATAGTCCTTTCAATACTCATTTCATCCATGTAGCAACTTGTGAAGCTGTTTTACCAGCCATAGGCTCAGAGAGGTTAAATAAGCAACCCAGGGCTACACAGCACAGCCGCGGTATCATCCAGACTGTGGACTCCAAATTCCAGTTTCTTCCCACGCCACCTCTGCGTGTTTCACGGAGATCTAAGGCCTGTGATGCTGTGAATTAACAAGCCGGTCTTTGTTCAGGGGAAGCCTGGTGTGTGGGCAGGTCCAGCCAGCTGTCAGAGGGCCTTCTTTATTCTGATGTACTAATTGCACTAGTAAAACTTCTTCAGTTGGAGCAGTTTAACTGGTAATTATGTGGGCTGATGTGGGGATTAGGCAGCTACCAGGGTTGTTTCCTCCTTTGGAGGCCCCGGCCCCGGGCCCCTGAAGGTCCGCGGGCCCTGAACCACCCTGGAGTCTAACAGCAGAGTCGCTGCGGCGTCAGCGCCCACGCTGAGGCTCCCACACCTGTGGCCTCCAGCTCCCCTCTGCTGCTGGCCTCACTGGCTCCTGAGAGGCCAGGCCTGGGGCTTGCTGGGCCCTGACCATCAGCAGCACCTGTAGGACCCAGAGGCATGGGCCTCTCAAAGGCTTCCGTCCAGGGGTCGGGCCTCTGTCCAAGCAGACACTTCAGGGGCCTTCTGGAGGCGTGACTGCTGGAGCCTGTGCTGGAGGCCAGGGCTGCGGTCGAGCTCTGCCTGTGGACTCTTGGCTCCTTTTGGCCAGGACACAGAGATAGGTAGGTCTGGGACCTCGAGGAGTGGGCAGAGCTGGTCCCTGGTGTCGCCTGAGCTCCAGGGAAGAGACTCTGAGCTGGGAAGCAGCACCCAGGGTCTTGGCCCTTCTGGGCCCACCATGAATTCCTGCACATCCCTCCCTCATCTGGTCCCTTCTCAGCACACTGCCCACCCCTCCGCCCAGCTCAGGTGTGACTGGCTGGCCCCTGAGTGTCTCAGGCTGGCCCGGCCCCTCCGGAGAGAGGCAGGAGAGACCCCTCTGATATTTCTCCTGAATCCTTCCCCACCTCCTGTCCGCACAGCAGGGCTGCCCATGCTCCAGATTGAGAAACTGAGGCACAAACAGCACTGCAGGCTGATGTGTCGTCAGAACTGAATGGGACCGTCTTCTTTGCCCTGACCGTTCCCTGAGCTGGGCTCCCTCATTCCCGTGGTCCCGGGCAGCCGAGGAGAGGGGTGTGAAGGAGCTGAGCTTTTGGGTTCGGGAGAGGCAGGGCTCTGTGGGAGTGAGGGGCCTGCCCAGGTCCTGTTCAGCCCCTGACCTTGAAGGAGTGACCCCTCACCTCCATGAGCCCCGGGGTCACTTACTTTGCTTCCTTACTACAGAGTTCTTTCATATTTTCCTGAATTCTCTCCACAAACGGTCATGGGGCGCTTGCTCTGTGCCGGGCTCCATTCTAGCTCCTGGAATGTAAGAGGGAACAAAACAAAGACCCTCCTGGTGGAGCTGACCTTCGGGTGGGAGAGGCACATACCTGCACCTCAGCTGCAAGGTGACTGTCACCTGGTCACACGGTGACGCCCTCCCTGGGCATCAGGAGGGGATGGACAGTGTGAGGACGGGCAGGACGGGCTGGCGTTCTGACCCGGACTCAGAATTTGCTTCTTGACGCCACCTCCTACTCTCAGTGTGATCTGGACTCTCCAGTCCACCTCTCGGAACCTCCGTCTCCTCCGTAAATGGAGATACTCACGTACCCACCCTGGAGGCTGTTCAGGGGCGGTGTGAGCAGACACCCAGTGACGACCACATGCCTTCATGTCTGTCTTTTCATCTCATCTCACAATCACAGTCGCATCTTTGTTTTAAAAGGCTCAGAGAAGTTAGTGGTTTTCCCAAGGCCATACAGCTGGTCATCTTCCTGCCTGTGTATCTTCTGCTCTTGTCCTGCGCAGAAGTGGCCTCTCCCCCCGGCCCAGGGCCCATCATTAGGTGCGGTGCATGCTGCTGAGTTGGACTGTATTAAATGTGAGGCTTTGTTGTAAACTAGGACATGATTTTTAAAATATCTTTGTTTGGGGATTTACAGAACTAATGCATGTTCACTAAAAAATCTATGCCATATAGATTCATTATAGAATTTCATTATAGAAAATTCAGACCATGTGTCTAGAAATATATCATATGGAAGCCTCTAGTAATCTTCTGTACCTCAGAGAGAACCAATGTCTTAATCCTTTAGCGTAACCTTCCCCACAACGAGCCCTGATTTTTGAAAATTAACTAACTTGGCTGCATTGGGGCTTCCTTGCCTCATGCAGTATCTTCTGTTGCGGTGCACAGATTCTCTAGCTGTGGCATAAGGGCTCAGCGTTTATGGCACACAGGCTTAGTTGCTCCACAGCATGTGGGATCTTTCCAGACCAGGGATCGAGCCTGTGTCTCCTGCAAGGTGTATTCTTCACCACGACCACTAGGGAAGTCCTTAGCTCTGATTTTTTTTTTTTTTTTTATAATCAATTTGTGTTAATCTTTTCTAAGATCTTAAGTAGGATCTAAGCACCTGCTGGTTGGCCATTTTGTCTTTCACTTAATAAATCCTTTATCTGTCTTGAAAGTCGAATATTGGAATGACCACATTATTTCTCTTTTTATGTATCTACGTTTCATTTATTTATTTTCATTTCAACTTTGTTGTTGTTCAGCTGCTAAGTCATATCAGACTCTTTGCAATCCCATGGGCTGTGGCATGCCAGGCTTCCTTTTTCTTCACCACTCCTGGAGTTTGCTCAAACTCATGTCATTGGAGTCAGTGATGCCATCCAACCTCCTTATCCTCTGTCGTCCCCTTTTCCTCTTGCCCTCACTCTTTCCTAACGTCAGGGCCTTTTCTAATGAGTCGGCTCATCACATCTGGTGGCCAAAGTATTGGAGCTTCAGCTTCAGCATCAGTCCTTCCAACAAATACTCACAGTTTATTTCCTTTAGGATATTTCAACTTTATTGAAGCATAATTGACATATAAAATTCTAAGTTATTTAAATTGTACATCAGGATGGTAAAACATCTCCCCCCCATCCAGTTAACACATTTCATCACTTCACATATGTGTCCTTTTTTTGCATATGTGAAAATATTTAATTTCTACTCTTTTCCCAAATTTCAGTTATACAACACAGTATTATCAATTGTAGTCACCATATTTTACACTAGTTCCTCAGACCTTATTCAATTTATGACTAAAAACTTGTACTGTCTTACCAACCTCTCCCTATTTCTCCCATCCCCAGCTCCTGGCACACACGATTTCTACTCTTGACTGTTTTTCTAAACCCACATGTAAGTGATACCATGTCATATATGTCTTTCTCTGGCTTATTTCACTTAGCATAATACTGTCGAGTTTCAATCCATGTTGTTGAAAATGACAGGATTTCCTTTTCTCTCATAGCTGAATAACATTCATATATGTGTGTATATATAGGCACACATGGATATTATATTTATATATATGCTGTATCTTTAAAAAATATTTCTCTCTTTATTTGGCTGCCTTGGGTCTTAGCTACAGCTTCTGGGATCTTTTGCTGCATGGTGTGTGCTTCCCCTTAGTGGCACATGGACTTAGTTGCCCCACAGCACGTGGGAACTTAGTTCCCTGCATTGGAAAGTGGATTCTTTACCACTGAACTGACAAGTAAGTCCCTGCCACATCTTCTTTGTTCGTCTGTAGATGGACACTGAGGTTGTTTCCATGTCTTGGCTATTGTGAATGGTGCTGCAATGAACATGAGAGTCAGATAGCTCTCTTTTTTCAAAAACTGAGCTGTAAGTGACATCATCTATCAGTTTCAGGTGTACAACATAATGATTCAATATTTGTGTTGAATACATAGTTATACTTTTTTTACTCCTTGATATTTTCTTTTTATTTCCTTTGGGTATATATCCAGAAGTGGGATTGCTGGATCATATGGTAGTTCTATTTTTTATTTTTTGGGGGAACCGCTATACCATTTTCCACTGGAGAAGGCAATGGCACCCCACTCTTCCTAGTACTCTTGTCTGGAAAATCCTATGGATGAAGGAGCCTGGTGGGCTGCAGTCCATGGGGTCACTAAGAGTCAGACACGACCGAGCGACTTCACTTTGACTTTTCACTTTCATGCGTTGGAGAAGGAAATGGCAACCCACTCCAGTGTTCTTGCCTGGAGAATCCCAGGGGTAGGGGAGCCTCGTGGGCTGCCGTCTATGGGGTCGCACAGAGTCAGACACGACTGAAGCGACTTAGCAGCAGCAGCAGCAGACCATTTTCCACAATGGCTTCACCAGTTTACATTCCCACAAAGAGTGCACAAGGGTTCCCTTTTCCCTACATTCACTATCTCTTATCTTTTTGACAATAGCCATTCAAAGAGGTGTGAGGTGATATCTCATTGTGGTTTCGGTCCTGTTGGCCATTTGTATATCTTTGGGAAAAGGTCTATTCAGTTCCTCTGCTCATTTGAAAAGCTGGATTGTTTGAGGTTTTTTTGCAGTTGCATTGTAGGTGTTCTTTATATGTTTCGGATAGTAACCCCTTATCAGGTATGTGGTTTGCACATATTTTCTCCCACTTAGTAGATTGCCTTTTCATTTTGTCGATGGTTTCCAAGAGTTAGAGATGGGTCTCTTTTCTCCAGAGCCCTACCTGCCACCAGGGTGGTGTGCCCTGTGAATCCCTGATGACTGACTACTCCTCTCCAGCCCCCATCTTCTCAGTCTTTTCTCACTCTTCTGGGGTAGATGACTACTACTGCCCCTAGGCGACATACGAGAATAGAGTGTCAGAGTCTAAGTGACTGACCCAAGGTCCTGGGTACCCAGATTCAAGGAGCAGCTATGAGAGCTGGGTCACAGCAGCGAGGAGGGTTGGCCTTGGTAATAGGAGAGCAGAGCTCGGAAGACCAGGTTTTAATTCAAGGTCTGCTACTTGAGATCTGTGAAATTTTGAATAGCTTACTCAAAGTCTTGGCATCTCAATGTCATCATTTTTATTTATTTTTATTTCTTTGGCTGGACCGGGTCTTTGTTGCGGCACATGGGACGGTTGACCTTCGCTGTAGCATGTGGCATCTTTAGCTACAGAGTGTGAACTCTCAGCTGTGGCATGTGGGATCCAGTACCCTGACCAGGAATTGAACTCTGGCCCTCTGCATCAGGAGCGAGGAGTCTTAGCCACTGGACCTCCAGGGCAGTCCCTCCTCATTCTAAAAGTCAGGAGAAATAATATCTGTATCATAGTACAATGGTTAAATAAGTAGGTTAAGACACTGAAAAACTTAGCAAGTGCTTGAATAGTGAAGTCAGTCCTGTCCAACTCTTTGCGATCCCATGGACTGTAGCCTGCCAGGCTTCTCCATCCATGGGATTTTCCAGGCAAGAACACTGGAATGGGTTGCCACCTCCTTCTCCAAGCAAGTGCTTGGCACCACTCAATAAACGGCAGCCAGAATGGTGAGGAAGAGCCTGCTGTGTTTATCTACCTTTCCGCCCCCATCATTCGCTTGAGGACCTGAAGCTGAGTGGTAAGAGCACAGTGCCAGGATCAGATCCCTGTTCCACTGCGTACTTTTTAGGGGATGCTATGGTGCTGCCCGGATCTTCTCTCTGGGGTTGAGTCACTCATTGCCCCAGCTGCCTAGAGAGTGGGTCTGTCCCTAGGCATCAATCTACTAGCTTCTTGCTCAAGGTTGGGTCCCCTCCCTGGGGTCACCCCACATCCCGTGACAGGCTTATCAGAATATAAATACCCAGCCTCATTGCCTCACGGAGGGACAGTTCTGAAGGGCCATCAGCCCCGAGCTCCCCGTGCAGCCAGAGTCGCTTGGCCCTTTTGTGATTGCGTCACCTGTGCCCGCTCCTGCTCCCTGCATTCCCTACAAGAACCTTCTCCACTAAACCTTCCCACTCAGTCTGTTGCCCAGGAAGTCTGACCTAGGATATATTTACATGATTTTTGATGCATATACTTATTTATGGCTGCACGGGGTCTTCGTTGCTGCGCTGGCTTTCTCTAGGCAGTGAGCGGAAGTTAGTCTCTAGTTGCAGTGTGCAGGCTTCTTATTGCGGTGGCTGCTCTTATTGTAGAGCACGGACTCTAGGGACAAGGCTCAATAGTTGTGGCATGTGGGCTTAGCTGCCCCTTGGCATGTGCGATCTTCCCAGACCAGGGTTCAAAACCGTGTCCCCTGCATGGGCAGGTGGATTCTTAACCACTGGACTGCCAGGGAAGCCCCCTATTTATTTGATTTCTGTGTAAGTTATTTACTGCTCTGTGCCTCAGATTCCTCATCTGTAATATAACCATCCTAGGATGGCTGTGAGCGTTAAGCGACTTACTCTATATAAAGGGCTGAAACAGTGCCTGGTGAATGCTCAGTAAATGTTAGCTCAGTCTGTTTGGTTGGTTTAAATCCAGCTGGTAGTGACAAGACCAGTAAAGCACAGTTGTTTTCTTTGACTGCTGGCTCTGTCCCCTGAGCAGCAGCCATTCCTTCAGAACAGTCTAGGGCTCCAAGTACAGGAAGGGTTCTGGGAAAGCCAAAGGCTGCAAGACCCAGGTATGGAGAAAGTCGGATCCTTCAGCCTGTGGTCATTCCCTCACAAACACTCCTGGGAACCCAGTGTGTGCTCTAGCCCTCCCTGGTTATCTTGGTGCCCACTGCAAAGCAGAGTTGAGTCCAAGGTCTGCTCATTACAGTGGGAAAGATAGGCCCACAGACAATCCAATATAAATGATCACCAAGTGGGAGAAATGGCCATTTCCCCGCCCAAATGTGAGCATGAAGGCTTAGTACTGCAGGAGAGAGACCGATCCCTCTTCATCAATGGGCAATGAACAAGGCCAGAAGACGGGGAGGAATGGCCTCTTGGCAGAGGGACAGGGAAATCTCGGGAGGAGGTGGAGTTATGCTGAACCTTGAAAGAAGGGTAGAATTTAGTTAGAAGAGGGTGAGAGAAGGTGAAGAAGCAGAGGGGAGACATGGAGGTGAAGAAGCTGTTGGTCTGTTCTTAGAACTGCACTTCCTCACGTGAAAACCCACTCAAGGCTCCTCTTGCTTGAAGTCCTTCTGTGTGTTTCTTTGCCAGCTTGGTACTCAACACTCAGCTCTAGTCCGGTGCCACCCGGCGGTGTTCCCTTGACACGTCCCCGACCTGCCGAGGCCTTAGATGAGGGGAAGGGAAGCAGGCTTCGCAGACAGACACACCTATTCCCATCCCACCTTGGGAGTTCTGGGTGTGGTCTTGGGCAGATTGACCACCTGCTCTGATCTTCAGTGTTCTCAGCTCTGAAATGCAGTGAATAATGCCTCTCTCTCAGGGTTGCTGTGGTTGCCAGCCTCCAACATGGCTCTCAAAGAACCCTGCCTCCTGGTTTTCACATCCTCATGCCCCTCCGCCCCCGCTATGGGGCAGAACTGGTCTCTGTGACAATAGGGGTGCTGTGTCACTTTCAAGGTTAGGTTATAAAAGACTGCAGCTTCCATCCTGGGCTCTATGTGTGCCCTGCACCCCCACCCCCAAGTGAGCTCATCCTGAGGGAAGAGCATGTCACGAGAGGTCCACAGTGAGAGGCTGCTACCCTCAGCCCCAAGCGTGAGCTGAGGATCTGTTTGTCCCAGTTAGGTCTCCAGGGACCTCAGCCCCACCCGACAGCTTGCCTGTCACCTCGTGAGAGACCCTGAGCCAGCGCCACCCAGCTAAGCGCCTGGATTCCTGACCTTCAGGAACCATGTGAAATAGTAAGTGCTGGTTGTTCTCAGCTGCTACGTTTGGGGTGATTTGTTACACAGCAATAGCTAACTAACACAGTTAAGTAACGATGAACAAAAACGCCCAGGATCCCCCACCTCTGCCACCCTGCCAAGAAACCATGAACAATCTGAAAGCAGGGACCAAACTGGCTCTCATGTCTTCCCCCAAGCTGTCCCCCCACCCCTGTGCGGCCACCTCTCAGGGCAGACTGGCGACGCTTAGGGGAAGAGGAAGCAGTGGGAGGCAGGGAGCACCGAGAGCAAGGGGAAGGAGACAGCAGGGCCAGCCTCCCCGTCTGTGCAGATCATGCTCCCCGCCCGGGACCGAGTCCCCGCAGGGCCCTGCCTGGAGGACCGTGGCCTCCGCAAGTTGCTCTCAGGCACCTGTTGATGGAAGAACCTTGTGAACAGGTGACCCCCCCCAATCCCAGTATCGCCATCAGAGCAAGTCCAAGTCCACTCATTTCACACAGGCTCCAAGTCTGCAATTCCACGTGAAGGGCCCCTAACCTGACACCTGACGCCCAGCGATCCTCTGCCTCCTCGGGCCTCAGTTTCCTCATCTATGCAGGGTGGCCCCGAAGGCCTTTCCAGCTCCCACCAAAGAACGTGCCCCTCGCCCTCCCTGCCCGCTGATGACCCCCCACCCCCCACCCCAGGGGTGAGGCAGGCTCGGGGAGGGAGCACACGGCCAGTCCTCACAGGCACGCACTCCCCGCGGGACAGAGGGCGTGTGTCACCATGACCACGTCCTTCTGGAAAGCCCCACAGCTCGGGTCTTTCCCGGGTTGACCTGGAGGAGCCGCATCCTCCTTGCTCACATCTCCTGGGATCTATTTTTGGCCATGGCGGGCTTGATGTGGTGTGGCGGGCGGGTGCCCCTTTTAATTTGGGCTCTGAATCTGGCTGAGGTCTGGATGGTAATTATGAGCATGGAGCCATTTATGGAAACAGGCCCTGAAAAAGTCAGTAATGAGAACTGACTAAAAATGCCCCAGAATGAAGCAGCGCTGAGACTCCTGGTGGGAGGGAGCCCTTCAGGAGGCAGACCCGGGAGGTGATGGCGTCCATGGCTCCCCGGGACCAGGGGCTGCGGAGACTGGGTCTTGTCTAGGTCTGAGGGGCCCCTTGGCCTCGTTACCAGTGGGACCAGCCAGACAGGCCCAGCCCGTCCGCCTCTGGGGCCCCGGGGGAGCCAGTCCTCCTTGTCGGGCTGTGAACAGAGGCGAGTCCCGCAGCAAATGGAGAACATGGGTGGCTTCAGATGGAGGCCCGAGGTGACCCGGAAGCCACTCCCAGACCAGCAGGACGCCCCAGTTCAGGGGCTGCACTGCTGGACACTGAGTCACTGTCCTGCGGACCAGGAGCCCTTGGGAAGAGGGGCCGGACAGCCCCTCTCTGGGCCCGGGGACACGAGGGGCTGGGCGAGCAGACCGCCAAGGCCTCCCGTTTCCACCCAGTTGTTCAGTCTCTGCCTCCAAATCGGTCACCGTCCAGAGGACAAATGAGCCAGGGATGGGGACCCCGGGACAGGGAAAGGGAGAGACTGGCAGGCTGATGTGTGGGGTCAGGGGAGGGCAAGGGGGCTGTTACAGCTGGACTGAGAAGAAAGTAGCCTTTATACTTGGTGGGATGGGGCAACCCCCAGGAGAGGGCTTCAGGGAGGGTCTCCGGGGGAGGGTGTTTACACTAGAGGGCCCCGGAGACCATGAGGATGAGCCGGGCCAGCTCTGGAGGCCTGGAAGCAGAGCCAAGCTTAAGACCCTCCCGTGGGCCCTGAGGGGCTGGGGAAGGGCTTCAGGAAGGACTGTCAGACAGGGCAGAAGATTCCAGGCTCTTAGCAGTCACAGCAAACTGGAGGAAGTGGGTGTCTTTTGAAGTCTTACTTTTTTGGTCAGAGGAAGATTCAGATTGTCTGGGTGACTGTAAATTTTGTTGAGGGCACAAAAATAGCCAAAGCCTATGTAGGTTTCGGGTGGTGGACGTGGGGTGTGGCATCTGGAGCTCTAGCCTGTGAGTGGTGGGTGCAGGGCCTCAGAAGTGGAAAGGCAGAATCAGGATCATGGACATGCTGGTGGCGGCCGCCTCCTGCCCGCAGAGGGCCCTTCCCTCAGCCGGGGAACCTGGAGCTGGTTATCAGAGACTGGAGGAGAAGGCTGAGGCTCCAATTAGCACTCACTGGTGAGTCATGACTGCTCATTATTCAGAGGGCAACATTAAGGTGACCCAGAAGGTAAATTCATTTGCTGCTGCTTCCCCAGACAGAAGGAAATGGCAACCCTCTCCAGTATTCTTGTCTGGAGAATTCCATGGACGGAGGAGCCTGGCGGGCGACAGTCCACGGGGTTCCACAGAGCCAGACATGACGGAGCACCTGAGCTCACACCCTGGACAGAAAAGCTGGATCAGTGATTGAACATTTTGGGCAGCTTTTATAATTTTCGGAAAACAAACATGTGCCTGTGGAGCCAGACGTATCTTTGTCTTCTCCCTGTGCCCAATGAAGAGCTTTGTGGCTGTCCTTTCATATTTTTGCCAGTGTGTCTTTGGAACTCTTGTGTCGAAGGATAAATTCAGGATATTGCAAAAGCATGTTGCCAAAGTCCTCTCCATGATATTCCTATCAGCACCATATATGGGAATATGCACAACTGCACTTACTTATTTCCTTCTCGCAGGTCATGCTAAGCACCTACGGACAAGCCCCTCACCCCTTCCAGTTCCTTGAGCGCAGGTCGCTCTGTAGTTCACTTACAATAGAAACAACAGCCCCTAGTTTACTTCTCTTATTTGTTTCCACTCTGTCCCCTATTAGACTGGAAACACTGTGGATGCACCATCTTTTAAAAAAATATTTAAATTTATTTATTTGGCTTCACTGGGTCTTAGCTGCAGCATGATGGTGGTCTATTCACTAAGCCATATCTGACCCTTGTGACCCCATGGACTGTAGCCTGCCAGGCTCCCCGTCCATGGGATGTCCCAGGCAAGAATACTGGAGTGTGGGTTGCCATTCCCTTCTCCAGGGACCTTCCCGACCCAGGGATCGAACCCGTGTCTCCGACATTGTAGGCGGGTTCTTTACTGCCGAGCCACAGGGGAAGTCCCAGGATCTTCAGTAATCGCATGTGGGATCTAGGTCCCTGGCCAGGGATGCCCCTGGGCCTCCTGGATTGAGAGCATGGAGTCTTAGCCACTGGACCACCAGCAAGTCCCTCGAATGCTCTGTCTGGTTCTGTCTTGCTCACTGCTGTGTTCCCAGTGCTCAGAACAGTATGCTTTCACATACAGTAAGAACTTGATAAATTTGTTCATCAATTGCACTTGATAACTGAATGGATTAATAAGTGAACGATGAGTACATTTATTTAGATAACAATCACTCAAAAAAATCTCCCCTTCCCCTCCACCCCTTGGCCTTGGAATTGCCGACACAGCCTCTCACATCTTCGCTGAAAGTTAGGAGAATGCAAGTCAAGTTCATCCCAAATTCCTACTGAACAGCCATTCCTCCCAGTCCATTGCCTGACTGTTCACAAAGTTCTTTCATGACCTCGAGAGGAAAGCTGGGCTGTCTCCTCATTCTCAGTCCACACAAGAGGAGACCAGGTCCAGAGGGGAATGTCCATTCCTGGTTAGTTCAGGGACAGGCCTGCAAGGAAGCCCTGACCCCTGGCCAGAGCCCTCTGGGCTGCCTTAGGCTGCCTCCCTGGCCAAAGCAGGCTTGGTCTGCACAGTTAACAAGGGGGACAGAGAGGTGCCAAAAAACTGTTTTCTTAGAACACCAACTTTTGGAAAAACCTCTCTCCTAACTCAAGGCCACAGGCACTGAAAAAGCTGCAAATCCAAAGTGGCCTCTCCCTCCCTGCCCACTAACCCTGACCGTAACCAATTTCTAATGAAAATCATTTTCCTAAAAATGTCCCACTGCTAGTGCTTGCCTGCAGCAGCTGGGACAGGCAGTTTCCTGTGCGGGAACTATGGGGTGGGGGTTGGGTGGGCATCGCTTTCACAAACCCACAGCACGGAGGCTGGGAGCTGAGGTCAGTCCAGGGGAACAGGGCTCTCTGGACCCAGCACGTGTGGGTCCCAGGTCAGCAAGGGAGGGAGGCCACAGAGCTCGGTGCCCTCGGAGCTGGCAGATTCGTGGTTGTTCCCTCAGCCCCGGATCCAACGTGAGTCAGTGTCAGGCCTGCAGACAGGTTCCCAGGGACCCACCTGTCAGCCCCCTCTTTGCCTTGGAGACAGATACACTTAAGGATGCTTTGAGAGGGGTCCGGTGCAGGGCATGGCTGGGCGACCCTTTTTCATTCTTGGGGTCACTCCCTGGACCAGCCAACAGCCTGGACCTATTTATGACTTATGTTGACACCTTTCTCAAGAACCCTTTGGGGGGACTTCTCTGGTAGTCCAGCAGCTTAGACTCCTTCCTTCCCACTGCAGGGGCCCAGGTTCAATCTCTGATCAGGGAACTAGATGCTACCTGCTGCAACTAAATTCATGTGCCACAATTAAAGATTCCGAATGCCACAACTTAGACCAAGTGCAGCCAAATAAATAAATAAACAAACATTAAAAAAATTTTTTTAATCCAGTGCTTGCTTAAAAAAATAATAACAAATTGGGTTTCCACTGGGTTCTCTGCAGCTCGTCTTTATTGAAGACCCACAAGTATTACAAGGTACTATTCATCCCATTCTTCCCTAGGGCTCTCAAAAGATACTTGCACCTCAGTTGCTCCCCACACTGAAGCTACCCTTCTTGTTTTTGCAGACTCGGGTCAGGGAAGGCTGAAGGAACACTGCCTTTTTCTGGTTCCTCATCCATGGTGCCACTCCTCCTTGCACTTCCTCCTCTGGGCCCTCTGCCATTCAGGACTTTCTCGCTGGTGATGGAACAGGAATAAAAGCCAAGTGATGGAACAGGACATCTGGCCTCAGGGCAAAGAGGAAGGAAGAGAGGAAGCAGGGGGTTTGGTTTCCCCACCACATCTCTCTCGGGGAGGAATGTACACATTGCCTCCAGGAGCAGACAGGATGGACCACAGACTGAAGCTACCCTTCTTGTTTTTGCAGACTCGGGTCAGGGAAGGCTGAAGGAACACTGCCTTTTTCTGGTTCCTCATCCATGGTGCCACTCCTCCTTGCACTTCCTCCTCTGGGCCCTCTGCCATTCAGGACTTTCTCGCTGGTGATGGAACAGGAATAAAAGCCAAGTGATGGAACAGGACATCTGGCCTCAGGGCAAAGAGGAAGGAAGAGAGGAAGCAGGGGGTTTGGTTTCCCCACCACATCTCTCTCGGGGAGGAATGTACACATTGCCTCCAGGAGCAGACAGGATGGACCACAGCTCCATCAGCCTCCCCTGGGCTCTGCCTTCAGTTTCTGCCTGAATCGCCCCTTGTCTCGCCCTGGTGCTAACTCTCTGAAGCGAGAGATGCTTCTCTAGAGTGATGGTCCACCGTGCTACACGCCAGCATCCAAACTCTGGGGCTGCCATGACTGAGGCCCTGGGATGGATGACTTTGGGGCTACAGGAAGCCTAGCCCAACCTGTCTCCACTGATTTCTTGCTGGGCTTTTGGTAAATCAAGGAAGCCAAGCTGGATCTGATTGGAGACAGAAGCAGTCTAACAGGAATTACCTCGTAGCAGAGAGAGAGGAAACATCTTAAGAGCTGCCCCATTAGGAAATATTAAACCAAGTTTTGAGCTTCCTGTTGCCAATTACAAATTGGCCCACTGGCTTCCCTACTGGCCCAGTGGTAAAAGAATCCACCTGCCAACACAGGAGATACAGGTTGCAATCCCTGGGTTGGGATGATCCCCTGGAGGAAGACATGGCAAGTATTCATGGCAAACAATACAGTCCAGTATTCTTGTCTGAAATGGATTTTTCAGGCAAGAGGAGCTTGGCAGGCTACAGTCCATGGGGCTGCGAAGAGTTGGGCATGACTGAGCAACGAAACACAGCAACATCCACTTCTACAAGGATAAATCACGTGCTGTTGCAGCTGCTGATTTTCAACACTCCCTGAAAAGGGTAGGATGGAGAGCAAAAATGAGATACTGTGTTTGGCAGAAAACTAGCAGGAGACGTCTTCAGATAGCTAGACATTTTCAGGAGCTGAGTTTTTAAGACTATCTTGTATCTCCTCAGATCTAGAAAAGCACTAAAATCCTTCATGGTGATAACTGCTCCTCGGGACTAGCAGAAACCTGCAAAAAATACATGCTTGATTGCATGCATTTCTCTTTCACCAAAATCACATTTATACTGACCTTCCCCCTGCTTTTCTAGAGCAGTTTCACAGAGCTATATGAAGTGCTGTCTCCCACGCTATAGTCCTCATTTTGTTCCAAATAAAAATTGACTCACAACTCTCATGTCGTGCAATTTTTCAAAAATCAACACTGTCTACCATTCACATGACTGGGTTTGAAAAGCACAGGAAGTGGTTCCTTCTGCTTTCAGAAAAACCCGGGTGGCACTGAAACAGCCAGGAATGTCCTTGCTTAGTTAGCAGTGATGTCATGGTGATGTTGCTGAGTTGACATGGTCCAAAAATACAGTTCTCTCCCCACCACTATGCAAAGTCTGAGTTGGAGTCAGGTTCAGATTCTCCTAGTTCAGGTTCTAAGTTGCCGACTTTTAACTATTTCCAAATGACTTGAAAGGTCAGTTGCTGTTGTTCAGTCACCAAGTCATGTCCGACTCTTCAGGACCCCATGGACTGCAGCACACCAGGCTTCCCTGTCCCTCACCATCTCCCAGAGTTTGCCCAAGTTCATGTCCATTTAATCAGTGATGCCATCCAACCATCTCATCCTCTGTTGCCTTCTTCTCCTCTGCCTTCAAGGGAAGTACTTCTGGGTTATTTTTAATAATTTCAATTATTAAAGTGACATGGCTAAGTATCAAGCTATGGTCCTCTGGTATTGGGGAAGAAATGTTAGTGAATTTAATCATTAGAGCCCCAGTTTCCTTTCTGTTGATCCAAATTATTTTGTTTTACATAACTTCAGGACTCATCAGTGAATGAAAGTAACATACATTAGAACTTGGAGGATGTTGAGTTTTCTGAATTTATATACATTGGCTCTTCTAAGTCTTCATTAAGTTCATTTATTTCTACAAATACTGTTGACTTAGGACATAAGACTTGTATGACCTGTCACTTAAGGTGCCTCTTTCTTGAATTTGAAATGAATTGCTATTCCTTAATTGTTTCTTATATCTTTAACAGGAGTGTTATGAAACATCCTGTTAATATTTTATTAACATAAAAATGTTCTCTCACTTTCTGAGTATTTCACCTGCCTGCTAACTCTCTAAACATGGAATTAGGTGAGTTTGGCATGAAGTTTAGTAAGTTTATGCTAACCTGCTTTATTATAAGCCTCTTTCTCTCTTTTAAATGAAGATTAGAAAATTGCTAGTTCAGACTCTTTTCAATGATGCTTCTTACACTGATCTACATATTAAAATAACCTCTAAGCTTTCTCTTTTCCATGGGAAATAACAGCTTCTCTTCATTCTTTCCCCCAAAATAGTCATATTCAAATGATTTCCCCCTACTCTTTAAAGAATATCTGATTTCTATATGAACTTATGAAAATGTTGAACTCAAGGGCATTTCTGAATGATTAAGTTTAAGGTCCAGCAAAGATACTACATTTTTTCAACATGTTCATATTCTTGACTCCCAATCAGAGCCAGGAGATTGGACCGTCCAAGGGGATCATGGTTCTAATTGTGGCAGGTCTTGGGTTCTCACTAAGAATGAAGAGGCCAGTGCAAAGTTCAAGGGGATAAACTTGGAGGAAATCTCTTCCTTTCTGTGGGCCTCAGCTTCTCTGCCTATGAAATGAGGGAGCAGAGATTCAGCTCTCTGGTCTGTTTGGGAGCCCAACACCCTAGAGTGTGAGATGACTTCCCAGCTCGCTAGCTGCACTTGCCATCCTGCTGAAGCCAGTGCATTTACAGACAGACACCTGCCATCCTGGAGAAATACCCACTGCTGTTTGATATTATGGGATAATCTATAATCTGTATGACCTGTTCAATCATTACATTCACACAAGCAGTACTCATGGAGCATGGATCATAGTACTTCATCCTCAAAATACTTGCATTTTAGTGGAAGCAATAAAACGTGAATATGGAGACACTGAATATCGAGCCCATATAGAATATTGACCCCTGATAGAAACCACGGGATTAATAACCTGGCATCGCTAACTTCAGGGTTAATAGCTCTCATTCTAAGACAAGAGCAGTGTCTGAGTGTAAGTTGGCAACGGGGTTGTCTGGTACGCTTCCCACCTGTTTTTAGATGTTTAATTGTAGCATGTAGGGACACATGTGAGAAAGTTGCCATATGATCCAGCCATCCCATCCCTGGGCATACACCCAGCTGAAACTACAATTCAAAATATACGTGTACCCTATGTTCATAGCAGCACTATTCACAATAGCCAAGATAGGGAAACAACTGAAGTGCCCACCGGCAGATGGATGGATAAAGATGATGAATGGATAAACACACACACACATGTTGTTGTTTAGACACTAAGTCGTGTCCAACTCTTTGGCAGCCGCATGGACTGTAGCTCACCAGGCTCCTCTGTCCATGAGGTTCCCTAGGGAAGAACACTGGAGTGTGTTGCCCTTTCCTTCTCTAGGGAATCTTCCTGACCCAGGGATCGAACCCGGGTCTCCTGTACTGGCAAGCTCTTTACCACTGAGCCACCACAGACGCCCTAAATGCACAATGCAACATCACTCAGCCATCAGAACAGTGAAATACCATCTGCAGCAACACGGATGGACCTAGAGATTACCACACTACGCACAGTGAGTCAGAAAGAGAACGACAAATACCAAATGACATCACTTGTATGTGGAATCTAAAATATGACACAGATCAACATATCAATGAAACAAAAACAGGCTCACAGGTACAGAGAAGAGACTTGTGGTTGCCAAGGGAGGGTAGAGGAGGGGCAGATTGGGAGTTTGGAATTAGCAGAGGCAACCCTTTATATACAGGACGGATAACCACAAGGTCCCACTGTGGAGCACGGGGAACTATATTCAATATCCTGTGACAAACCATAATGGAAAAGAATATGAAGAAGAACACACCTGTGACCAACTCATGTTGATACATGGCAAAAACCATCACAATATTGTGATTATCCTCCAATTAAAATAATTTAAAAAGAATATACATACATGTACATATTAATATATACGTATAACTGAATTGTTTTGCAGAGGAAGTTAACACAATATTGTAAATCAGCTTAATGTCAAAGAATTTGATGTTACAAGGTCACTTGTCTGTGTTGTGCTTCAAATTCCTCATCTAAAAATAATGGAGGTGATGAAGGCTACCTATTTCATAGCTTACTGAGGGATTCCTAAGATCCCACTGGAAAAATATATAACCCATAAGATGTAAGGTATTCAAAGTCAAATTCACATTCTTTTCATTGTTACTGCCAAAAACAATAAAATAAAAATTTTTTAAGTTTTTTTTTTTTTTTTTTTTTTTTTTTTTAGCCTCAGTGCAGAAGATCCCAAAGTTAGTAGGAAACCCACTGCCAGCATGTCCTTTCCCTATGCAGAGTTCCATCTGTGGTGCGCTGAGAAAGTCTTGGGCTAAGAAGTCAGTTCTCCTCCCCAGGAAAGCACAGCCCTTTACACACCCAGCAGGGAGGCAGCCAGTCACTGGTTCGGTCCTTTGAAAGTTGTTCCTCCAGTACAGCAGTGCCCACGTTTCTGTGTGTTCAGTAATTGGTGTGCACACATCCTGCTGTGTTTGGTTTTAAAAAGAAAAGAAGAAAAAGTTACGCAGGAGGAGCCCAGGCACCTAAAAGGCTTGTCAGCTTGGCACGTGCTTCCTGCCACTTTCTGCTGAGCCCTCCATCCTGTCCTTCTCTCCCCAAACAGAGGAGGAAAATGACACGGGGCAGCCCAGTGCTGGGAAAAGGGGAGAGAGGAAAAAGTCAGAACTTGGTCTGCCATGACTAAACTCACCAAGTTCATTCTCAGAAGAAGACTGCACACATCATGTAAAGGCAACAGCAGCTTCTGTCACTCTTATCTATTAGAGAGAAACTAACCGCTGTTTTGTGGTTACATAAGAAAAGCAAACACACACCTCCAGAAACTTAAAACACTGTCATTGATGATGAAATAAACTCACTCCTAACGGAGCAGGTTTCTGACGAGGCCACCGTGTGCCCAGCACGGCTGCTCTCCAGACAAACGCACACCAGTGCTGGAATGAAGACCAGCTTAGCCAGATCTGGGAGGTGCCAGGGTCTTTCCACTCGTGGCCCTCCTGACTCATTTTTTTTTAAAGAAACTTTTATTGGAGGGTAGTTGATTTACAATATTGCGTTAGTTTCAGCAATACAACAAAGTGCATCAGTTACCCACACACACATACCCACTCTATCTTGGATTCTTTCCCGATGTGGGTCATTACAGATCTCTGAGTACAGTTCCCCATGCTATACAGTAAGGCCTTATTAGTTGGCTTCAAGTGCACCCTTCCTGATAGAGGAGAGAGATCTTGTTTGTCTTTGTGTAGGCGGCTGTCAAGACTGGAAACCAGCATGCCAGTCCTCCCCATTATGGGAAGGGGAGTCATCTCTAGCCCTGAAGGCTACCGTTTTTCACACGGTTTACAGGGTGTTTCAAAGCAAGTTTCCATTTTTCCCTCAGGGGAGTAAAACTGATTATACCATTTATTACTTTACCTTCCTACAGTAAATCAAACACCCCATTAGTACAGTCTATCCTTCATCCCTGATTAACCTGAGATGTATTCAAAATTTTATAAGGAAGTAAGAGATAGAAATTTATCTTGGGAAAATATATTTTGGTGAAATGTTTGCTATATATTGAGACTATTTTAAGTCTTCAATGGACATGTTAAGTGTGTGACAGATTTTTACAATGGAAATGTGAGTTAGACATATTAGGACTAGTTACTATTGATTGTGTGTGAGATTCAGCGCTTTATACCCACCTAAAAGAACGCCCACAGCATAAAAAGGGAAAAAATGGTGCCATTTGCAGAGACGTGGAGAACCTAGAGACTGTCATACAGAGTAAAGTCAGAAAGAGAAAAAGAAATATTGTCTATCAACACATATATGTGGGATCTAGAGAAATGGTACAGATGATCTCATTTGCAAAGCAGAAACAAAGTCACAGATGGAGAGAACAAACTTATGGTTACCAAGGGGCGGAAGGAGGGCTGGGATGAACCGGGAGATTGGGATTGGCATGTAAACACTACTGATCTTATGTATAAATAGCTATTTATTATATCTATTATAACAGATCATGAGAACCTATGTATTGTTCAGGGAACTCTACTCAGTGCTATGTGCTGACCTAAATGGGAAGGAAATCCAAAAAGGAAGGTATATATGTACATATATAGCTGATTTACTTTTCTAGACAGCAGAAACTAATGCAACATTGTAAAACAACTATATTCCAATAAAATAAGTAAATACAAAATATGTGAAATGCAAAAAAAAAAAATGCCCACAGAAGCTCTGCAAGATAGAAATCATCATCTCTACATTACAGATGAAGAAACTGGGCTTGGGTTACAAGTTTAAACATCTCACATGAGGATTTGCAGCTGAAAAAGAAAAGGAGTCAGGATTCAGCATCTGCCTGCCCAGGCAGCCAGAGAGTCTATTCTTAAAGGCGCGTGCCCCCAGACAACCTATTTTTAACTATTTAAATTATTTTACATACCATCCAATTAATCAAATGTGCTTAAAACAAATTATTTATTCTGACATTTCACTACTTTGGTTTCCCTCACGGTTCAGATGGTAAAGAATCTGCCAGCAGTTTGGGGGATCCAGATTCGATCCCTGGATCAGAAAGATCCCCTGGAGAAGGGAATGGCAACCCACTCCAGTATTCTTGCCTGGAGGTGTTCTTGCATGGATAGAGGAGCTTGGCGGGCTACAGTCCACGGAGTCACAGAGTCGGACATGACTGAGCGGCTGACGCTTCACTACTTTACAATTACTTTCCTTCCAGTTAGAAGTGCAAAGGAGTCACAATGTATGTTTTGGAAGAAAAGTAACAGCAAAAATGTCAGTATCAAGTTAATATCTATCTTTTTCAACATGTGCAGGACAGATCTAAAGATGTGAGGCACTTCTGGGCCCCTACCTGCCCCACCCACGACCAGGGCACCTAGCACTCCTCTCTTGTCTCCAAAGCCACCTAATTAATTGCTAACCTACTCTATCCTCTGGGAAAGCCCTGTTAGCTGCTGAGGATGAGATCCCAGGAAGAATGTGTTTGTATCACACTATGTTTCACCTTTTCTTTATTTTCAGACAGACCCCCAAGTCTGTAAGTCCTACAAATTACTTTGCTCTCTGGGTTTAGTTTAGCATAAACAAAGCATTTCTTTCTTTTCCAGTCAATTATGGGGTTGGTCTCCCTGAGCTCTGTTGTGTTCAATTCTATCAATCAAACATGCAGAAGCCTGGTCTGTGATACAGATGACACCTTTACTTTCAGAAAACTGAGAAAGCTCTATTATTTCAGGTGACTAGTAAAATACTCACAAACTTTTACCAGTTACCTAATTTTTCTTAAGAGACAATACAATAGACATTTTCTACATAATAAACTTATATTCATTGCTTTCTCAGTCTAGACAGGCAAGATTCTTTTAAGGACAGATTTCCAAAAATTTGACTTTTCTCCCTGAGCATACTTCTATTATGAATTGAGGGTAGAGTCATTAACTCATAGAAAAACATTCTCAGGACAATTTATGTGTTAAGCTACTATTTGGGGAGAGCTTCAGAGAGAGAGGTTTGGAGCAAAGAATGGGGGTAAATCAATCTGAAAGATGTTAAACTGATTGTCATAGTCCCAGTTTTAAGCTTCACTCCTGCACCTATTTGACATCTATTCCAGAAAGATTGTGGATGGCCGGATGTCTCCTCCGAAATCAACCCCACTCAAGATTCTCCCATAGACTTGCCTCTCTAATGACACATTGTCAGCTTAAGTACCAATCTGCCTATCTAATCAAGGACCACAACACACTGGTAACAGCAACCAGTGACACTATAATTAACTCCTAGTGATTAATTCTTATTGACTCAGGCCAAAGGAGGATTACAAATTAAGATAACTGGAAACTGGGTCTTGACTTGCAATTTGATTCTTCCTGCTCGTCTTCAATACTTGCATTGATCAGATAACTATTCAACATTCTCTCTTACCTAAAAGAGATCCAATCCAACTAACGTATCAAATCAGCTTTGTTTTCCTGAGTGACACGTCTGCTACTTTTTCACTCACGTCATTGATGCCCAGGTGGTAGGGGTTGTTGGGGGAAAGGAGCAGGAGACAGTGAAACAGACAATCACTGTTACCACACCGGGAACAGATCTCTAAATTACTGAAGCAGGAGCCTCTCCAATTCAATTCAATACGACGATAATGACTATGCTGTCACTAATGTGTGACACAAAGAACTAGGGAAATGAGAAAAGTGTATTCCTTCTACCTGATCCTCATGACATTTATAATTTAGAAAGGGAAGAGAAGGAAATGATTATGTATAGGCCAAAGCTCTGTGCTAGGCACTGGCCATCATTTTTCATGTTCTCATTAAATCCGCACATCAACCTTAGAAGAATGGGCTGCTGCTGCTGCTGCTAAGTCACTTCAGTCGTGTCCGACTCTGTGCGACCCCATAGACGGCAGCCCACCAGGCTCCCCCGTCCCTGGGATTCTCCAGGCAAGAACACTGGAGTGGGTTGCCATTTCCTTCTCCAATGCATGAAAGTGA
The DNA here is from genome assembly GCA_006408695.1 of Aepyceros melampus. NCBI lineage: Eukaryota > Metazoa > Chordata > Mammalia > Artiodactyla > Bovidae > Aepyceros > Aepyceros melampus. The sequence goes on along the minus strand of SJXQ01010122.1, from coordinate 511,620 downwards.
AAAGTGAAAGGGAAGTCACTCAGTTGTGTCCAACTCTTAGTGATCCCATGGACTGCAGCCTACTAGGCTCCTCCACCCATGGGATTTTCCAGGCAAGAGTACTGGAGTGGGGTGCCATTGCCTTCTCCGAAGAATGGGCTACTGATCCCATTTTACAGAAGAGAAAGTTGAAGCCTAAAAAAGTTAACGTAGAATATTATTCCACCCCATGTCAGAATACCCTTCCTTTTTTATTGAAGCATTTCCTTTCTTTTTAAGGCCCAATAATACTCATTGTACATGTCACATTATGTTTATCCTTTCACTGTCAGTTGCATGATGAATGGAAACAGTTGTTTCCACCTGTTAGATATTGCAAACAATGCTGCTACCAACTCCGGTGAGCAAACATCTTTTTAAGATGCTGCTTTCAATTCTTTTGAATGAATACCCACAAGGGTGACTATGGGATTACACTGTAATTCTAGTCTTAATTGTTTTGAGGACCTGCCATATTTTTTCCATAGTGGCTATGCCATTCTATAGTCTCAACAACAGAGTACAAGGGTTCTAATTTCTCCACATCCTCACCAAAACTTGTTGGATTTTTCGAACTAGCCATCCTAATGGGTGTGAGGTGATATCTCATTGTGGTATTAATTTGCAATGATATTGAGTATCTTTCCATACACATCTTGTTCATTTGTATATCATCTTTGGAAAAATGGCTATTCATGTCCACTGATTTTTTTAAGTTGGACTCTGTTTTTTGTTGTTGTTGTGTTGTATATAGCTATTAGTTTTAAAATTGTACTATAAAACATTTCAGGTATACAAAATATAAAAAATAACTTGATGAATACCCAATACCTACAATCCAACCTAAAACAGAAAACCTAACCAATATATTAGAAGCTTCCAATATCCTTCTCCTGACTGAATTCCCTTTCACACTCTCACCAAGAGAACTACTATCCAGATGCCAGAGTTTATTATTCCCTCCATTTTTATACATGTAATAAATATTTATATATCTATTTCTATTCTACTATTGCCTATTTCAGTTCACTTCAGTTCAGTCACTCAGTCGTGTCCAACTCTTCGCAACCCCATGAATCGCAGCACACCAGGCCTCCCTGTCCATCACCAACTCCCGGAGTTTACTAAAACTCATGTCCATCAAGTCGGTGATGCCATCCAACAATTTCATCCTCTGTCAGCCCCTTCTCCTCCTGCCCCCAATCCCTCCAAGCATCAGGATCTTTTCCAATGAGTCAACTCTTCGCATGAGGTGGCCAAAGTATTGGAGTTTCAGCTTTAGCATCAGTCCTTCCAAAGAACACCCAGGCTGATCTCCTTTAGAATGGACTGGCTGGATCTCCTTGCAGCCCAAGGGACTCTCAAGAGTCTTCTCCAACACCACAGTTCAAAGGCATCAATTCTTTGGCGCTCAGCTTTCTTCACAGTCCAACTCTCAGATCTAAACATGACCATTGGAAATACCATAGCCTTGACTGCTATTCCTAAGTCACTTCAGTCGTGTCTGACTCTGTGTGACCCCATAGACAGCAGCCCACCAGGCTCCCCCGCCCTGGGATTCTCCAGGCAAGAACACTGGAGTGGGTTGCCATTTCCTTCTCCAATGCATGAAAGTGAAAAATCAAAGTGAAGTCACTCAGTCATGTCTGACCCTCAGCACTACAGCCTACCAGGCTCCTCCGTCCATGGGATTTTCCAGGCAGGAGTACTGGAGTGGGGTGCTATTGCCTTCTCCATAGCCTTGACTAGACGGACCTTTGTTGGCAAAGTAATGTCTCTGCTTTTGAATATGCTATCTACATTGGTCATAACTTTCCTTCCAAGGAGTAAGCATCTTTTAATTTCATGACTATTTAACTGACTTTAAAACTCAATATATAAACCATTATTTACATTCTTCTGCAACCCCATTTATATTTGTGAGATTCATTTTTCTTGGTACATGTAATCTCAAGTATTCATTTTATTCACTCTATAGCTGTGGTTCTCAAACTTTTTGGTCTTAGGATTCCTTTACCTTTAAAAGTGGATTGGTTTAAGTGGATTCAGTTAATCAATATTTGCCATATCAGAAAACAATGCTGAAAAAAATCAGCAGTGGCCACAAGAATGGAAAAGGTCAATTTTCATTCTAATCCTAAAGAAAGGCAATGTCTATGAATGTTTAAATTACCACACAATTGAACTCATTTCACACACTAGCAAAATTAGGCTCAAAATCCTTCAAGCTAAGCTTCAGCAATACATGAACCAAGAATTTTCAGAACAAGCTGGATTTAGAAAAGGCAGAGGAACAAGAGATCAAATTGCCAACATCTGTTGGATCACAGAAAAGCAAGGGAATTTAAAAAAAATCTAATTCTGCTTCATTGACTATGCTAAAACATTTGACTGTGTGGATCACAACAAATTGTGGAAAATTCTTCAAGGGATGGGAATACCAGATCACCTTACCTGCCTTCTGAGAAATCTGTATGCAGGACAAGAAGCAACAATTAGAACTGGACACGGAACAACAGACTGGTTCAAAATTGAAAAGGAGTACATCAAGGCTGTATATTGTCACCCTGCTTATTTAACTTATATGCAGGGTACATCATGTGAAATGCCTGGGTGGGTGAAACACAAGCTGGAATCCAGACTTCTGGGAGAAATATCAACAACCTCAGATATGCAGATGATACCACTTTAATGGCAGAAAGTGAAGAGGAACTAAAGAGCCTCTTGATGAAAGTGAAAGAGGAGAATGAAAAAGCTGGCTTAAAACTCAACATTCAAAAAATGAAGATCATGGCATCCAGTCCCATCAGTACATGGCAAATAGATGGGGAAACAATGGAAACAGTGACAGATTTTATTTTCTTGCCTTCCAAAATCACCTTGGACAGTGACTGCAGCCATGAAATTAAAAGACACTTGCTCCTTGGAAGAAAAGCTATGACAAACCTAGAGTGTATTTAAAAGCAGAGAAATCACTTTGCTGACAAAGGTCTGTCTAAGTCAAAGCTATGGTTTTTCCAGTAGTCATGTATGAATGTGAGAGTTGGACCATAAAGAAGGCTGAGCACCAAAGAATTGATGCTTTCCAATTGTGGTGCTAGAGACGACTCTTGAGAGTCCCTTGGCCAGCAAGGAGATCAAATCAATCAATCCTAGAGGAAATCAACCTTGACTATTCATTGGAGGGATTGATGCTAAAGCTGAAGCTCTGATACTCTGGCCATCTGATGCAAAGAGCCCACTCATTGGAAAAGATCCTGATACTGGGAAAGACTGAAGGCAGGAGAAGGGGACGACCAAGGATAAGATGGTTGGATGGTATCACTGATTCAATGGACATGAGTTTGAGCAAATCAGGGAGATAGTGAAGGATGGGGAAGCCTGGTGTGCTGCAGTCCGGGGGTTCGCAAAGAGTCAGACATGACTTGACAACTGAAAAATGAAGAACAACAATTTAAAATAATAAAACTCATTATATAAAGTTAACATAAGAAAATATTTTATGATTAAATAATATTACTTTTTCAACACAAAAGGCAATGAGAAAAGTGGTTCTGTTTTACACTTTTGTAAATCCCCTTCATGTCTGGCTTAATAGAAGACAGCTGGCTCTTATTCTTATTTCTGCATTCGGTCTGTTTCTATCATAACACACAGCCTCTGGAAAACTCCACCGTACAGAATGAGAGAGAAAAGGTGAAAAAGTCGTGCTGCGAAATGAGTTTTGATCTGGAAATACCCTGAAAGAAGTCAGCAGGATCTCCAGGGATCTCTGGACCATACTTGAAAATCACTGCTCCTTAGAATTTCACTGAAATAAATATACTGCAATTTTTTTAATCTATTCTTCTGCCAATGTTCATTTTTTTGGGCTTTTCTTAATCATATTGTTGTGAACATTCTTGCAGATGTCCTGCTTTGCCACAGGTTTTTACAAAATATGCACAAAGTAGCAGAACCACCGCATTTTGGTGTATACACATCTTCGACTATAGTATAGTTATTGTCAAATTTCTCTCTCAAATGTACAATCTGTAAATGCGTCACTAGTTTCCAGCACCTAAAACTTTAACCAAGCTTATCTCTGGGAGGCAAGAAATGTGATGATAATTTTTAGAAATGTGAGAGATAACTAATAGAATGGAACTGTATCCTATATCTGGAGAAATCCCTCCAGAACAAACAGATGTCTGTTAGAGATAAAATTAGCAAAAACAAGAGCCTCAAACTCTGGCAGAGCTCCTTCAAGTAATTCTAGGGAAGAAACACACCTATTTCACTCTCCTCTCTTCAACACCCAATTCAACCATCTGTTGTTGAATTCAGCTGTGTGACCTCAGGCCAAGTTACTTTATCTCCTTGCAGCCAAAGTCCTATCTGTAAAATGGTGATCATTCATGATTCTATGGATTAAAACACATTAACTTCAAAAGGATGACAGTGCGCCTGGGATATGTGATTTACACATAAAGCAATAAAAGCCAGTAAGCCTGATGTGAAGAGCTAATCCATTAGGAAAGATCCTGATGCTGGGAAAGACTGGGGGCAGGAGGAGAAGGGGGTGACAGAGGATGAGATGGTTAATGGCATCACCAACTCAACAGACATGCTGCTGCTGCTGCTAAGTTGCTTTAGTCGTGTCTGACTTTGTGCAACCCCATAGACGGCAGCCCACCAGGCTCTCCTGTCCCGGGGATTCTCCAGGCAAGAACACTGGAGTGGGTTGCCATTTCCTTCTCCAATGCATGAAAATGAAAAGTGAAAGTAAGTCGCTCAGTCATGTCTGACTCTTAGAGACCCCATGGACTGCAGCCTACCAGGCTCCTCCATCCATGGGATTTTCCAGGCAAAAGTACTGGAGTCGGGTGCCATTGCCTTCTCCACAACGGACATGAGTTTGAGCAAATTCCAGGAGATGGTGAAGGACAGGGAAGCCTGGTATGCTGCAGTCCATGGGGTTGCAAAGAGTCAGACATGACTTAGCCACTGAAAAACACCACCACCACAATTTCTGAAGAGGAAAAAGTCCACACCAGCAGCTTTAGGAGAGAAGTGAGGTTCTGAGCCAGGAATGAAAGGATGTTGGGACTGGACGAGAGGAGGTGAGATCGGGGTAGGCAAATGATATGAAAATAGTTCCCCTTTTGATAGCCTGGTCAGCAATATTTAGAGGCAGTGGCTAGCTTCAGGGCCTGGGGAAATGCTGTGGCTGATGCCACTTCCCTTGAGAGCCCTAAATTTAGAAGGAACCTGCTAAGGCCACATGCACTGTGTGCTGCTATGGGGAGAGGAACACCTGGGATTTTGTCAACTTTTGCTGGAAGATGACTGCTGTATAAGGCATTTCTTCTAATGCATCACATTCAAATTTACTTTTACTGGGAAGAAAGGTTATTTCATTAAAAATAACTGACTCCAAAGCTATCATGATTTATTTGAGCCACTTGAGAAGTGAAAATCAGTTCCTGTCACCTCTAACTGACATATAAAGCAGGGTGGTTATTTATTTGCATTTCTTAGTAGGAAAACCTCTCATTTGTCTAACTGATGCATATATTAGCTATTTATAGGAACTCCTAGTGCAGAAAACATAAATTCAGATGAATAAAGCAATCCTCTGAAACAGATTGCTAAACAGAAAAATATTTACCAAACAGCAATTCTATGCTATCATTTAGATGGGAGGAAAATATACTGTTTTTGACATGCACAAAACTGCAGCATCCAGTTTTGTGCATGTCAAAAGAAAATCATCAAAGTAGAATTTATGGGGGTCCCAAGTAAATTTGAGTTACTTTAAGGATAATGAATTTTACCAATTTTATAACATTCAGTTCAGTTCAGTCGCGCAGTCGTTTCCGACTCTTTGCGACCCCATGAATCGCAGCACGCCAGGCCTCCCTGTCCATCACCAACTCCCGGAGTTCACTCAGACTCAAGTCCATTGAGTCCATGATGCCATCCAGCCATCTCATCCTCGGTCGTCCCTTTCTCCTCCTGCCCCCAATCCCTCCCAGCATCAGGGTCTTTTCCAATGAGTCAGCTCTTCGCATGAGGTGGCCAAAGTACTGGAGCTTCAGTTTTAGCATCATTCCTTCCAAAGAAATCCCAGGGTTGATCTCCCTCAGAATGGACTGGTTGGATCTCCTTGCAGTCCAAGGGACTCTCAAGAGTCTTCTCCAACACCACAGTTCAAAAGCATCAATTCTTCGGCGCTCAGCCTTCTTCACAGTCCAACTCTCACATCCATACATGACCACAGGAAAAACCATAGCCTTGACTAGACGGACCTTAGTCGGCAAAGTAATGTCTCTGCTTTTGAATATGCTATCTAGGTTGGTCATAACTTTTCTTCCAAGGAGTAAGCGCCTTTTAATTTCATGGCTGCAGTCACCATCTGCAGTGATTTTGGAGCCCAAAAAAACAAAGTCTGACACTGTTTCTACTGTTTCCCCATCTATTTCCCATGAAGTGATGGGGCCAGATGCCATGATCTTCGTTTTCTGAATGCTTTATAAGTGGATTTTTAAAACAGACAATGGTTTAAGATGGACCTCCATCAATGGAACAATACAGTTAGAATTATTACCTTCCTGTTACTCCTTATTTTATGGATTATAATTATGGATTATTTCTTTAAAAGCAACAAATAACATGAAATAGATAAAACAAGCAAATGCAGAGACAGAAGATAGGGTGGTGATTACCAGTGGCTAAGGGGAGAAATTTTGTCCAGAATCTCTGCTTGGGGTGATGAGAAAGTTCCAGAAATGGATAACTGGAGTGATGGCTGCATAACATGATAAAGCTAATGAATGCCACTAATTCTACACTTTAAAATGGTTGAAATGGTAAAAATCAACCTGTGTGTACTTTTAGCATAATAAAAAGCAACAAATAATCTAAGCATTTATACTGAATTCACTAACAATATTTTCATAAAATTTAATTCCTAGTCCATTCGTTTGCTAAGTAGGCTGTCAGACACTTTTTCTCCTTATTCTCCAAAACCATAACTCTGTCTTCTCCACCTTCAGCAGATGAAACTATTTCACGAGAAGATGGAAGCCTCAAGGCATAAACTTGTTCAACTTCCTTCCCTCTGGTCCAGCTTACCTCTTCTCCATTTGTTCTCCCCCAGCTGTGCCCTATGTATGATCACATTCCAGGGCCACATCCCTAGAAACTCTTCTTTTCCTTGACCCTCCAACCCCCACCATCCTTGTGATCTCACCCCCTCTCCAACCCAGGGCGACAGAGGATGAGATGGTTGGATGGCATCATTGACTCAATGGACATGAGTTTGAGCAAACTCCTCAAAGACAGTGGAGGGAAGCCTGGCATGCTGCAGTCCACGGGGTCGCAAAGATTCGGACAAGACTGAGTCACTGAATAACCACAACTGACTCACAAATGTGCTCGTATTCCCCATCCCTGACAACCTGTGACTTGGCTTCTGCAGATGTGGTTGCGTCTCCCCTCCCCCAGCAGCAAGCATCCCTTCCCACCATTGGGCAGCTTGTCTACCCTCTCCCTTTGTCTTCTGTACCCACTGCTCTGCTGACCCGGCTCTCCCCAAGGGCACCGATGACGCCAATTTCCAGATCCAGCGGCTCATTCTTCATCTTCTTCCTCCATACTACACAGCACTGCTGACAGTCCTTCCCCCTCTGCCTGCCGTTTCATTTCTTTGGTCACTCTTTCAGCTCCTCTTAGTTCAGCTTTCTTTACCTAAACTTCTGAAACACATCCAGGTTTCAACTTGAGTCCTTTCTGGCTAATCACACCCACATTGGTGGCTTCAGTGATCCTCTACTCAGTGATAACTTCAAAAAGACATTCTTCTTGAACTACACTTGCACGCCTTCAGTCCTATAGTTTCAGCTACACACTGGGTCACTCCACGTGTCTTTCTGCCAGCTCAAGCACAGCCAGAACAAATACGAGTTCTACCTTTGCTTCAGTGCTCATGCCTCTCTGCTCTCTCCTGTCCTGCTCAATGGAATGACCATCCACTGACTCTTCCAAGCTAGAAATATTGGAATCAGCTGTGAGTACTCCTTGATTTTTGCCTCTTATATCCAACTGTACAACAAGACCTACCAGTTTTATCCCGTTGTTTCTTTTGTATTTGATCCTATTCTCCAATCCTTTTGACTTCCCTGGTGGCTCAGACTGTAAAGCGTCTGCCTACAACGTAGAAGACCCAGGTTCGTTCACTGGGTCGGGAAGATCTTCTGGAGAAGGAAACGACAACCCACTCCAGTACTCTACCTGGAAAATCCCATGGAGGGAGGAGCATGGTAGGCTACAGTCCATGGGGCCACAAAGAGTCGGACACAACTGAGCGACTTTCTTTCTTTCTCCAATCCTTTGGCTTGACAACTTCAGACCTTTTCCCTAGATTGTTACAGTAGTTTCCTAATTAGTACCAATCTCCTTGTCTTTGCATGCAGTCTATTCATCCTTCACCTTAGCCATAAAAGCTGCCTTTCCAAAATCTCTTCAATGTTGAAAAACATAAAACTTCTCTCTGCCTACGGTATGAAGTCCAAACTCAAAACTCACACAATTTGTTCATTATGGATGAACTTCCAAACTTTAAGGAAACTGAACTTTGGCTAAAGATATCAATTAAACCAGGCATTTAAAAATATTTTGGTTCCCCACCCAGGGATCAAACCCAGGTCTCCTGCATTGGAGGCAGATGCTTTAACCTCTGAGCCACCAGGGAAGCCCTTCTTAAAATGTGTTCCTCTAAATAGTTTTGTCTCAAAGAAACTTAAGCAAAACAAATCTTCCCTCACTCAACTAGTAAGATGAAAACAGAACCTATAATGTTAGTTAAAGAAAAAAAAGCTTAGTAAACACTGAGAGGAGATATATGCAGAAACCCACAACTGATTTAATTTGCAAAACCACAGCTTTAACTCAACTGAAGTAAAGATAACTTAGATAAAACACAACCAGAAAACTGAGATAAAAGAAATGGGGTAAATAAATTAAGCTGATGATTTAGCAAGCAAGTGTCATGGGTGTATAGCATGAAAGTCTGGGAAAGTGCTTTGGACAAAGAAAGGTGATGGGTTGACTCCAGAGAGCCCCTGGGAGCAGAAGTTCTTAGGCGAACCCCTGCTTGCTGGAAGAGGATCATTTCTTGGACCATGTCCATTTCATTTGTATGGTCACTTAATTTCAGGAGAAAAATAAGATTTTATAGGTTGATGTTCAATTTTTGAGGTTGGGGTGGGAGACCACTGGTATTTATTAAGGCTCCTCTGCAGCCAGAATTAAGAGTGGAAGTCTCGAAAACTTCTACTTTCTCGACTCCCACCATCAATCAGCTGTGATACCCTGAATATCTCATCTAAGCCCCAGTTTCCTTGCCTTTAAAAAGAAGGGTCTAGATATACAGAACAGATTTGTAGATACAGTAGGGGAAGGAGAAGGAGGGACGGACTGAAAGAGTACCATTAACATGTATACACTACCATGTGTAAAATAGATAACTAGTGCGAAACTGCTGGATAACACAGGTAGCTCAGCTTGATGCTCTGTGATGCCCTAACGGGGTGGGATAGGGGGTGAGGGTCAGAGGTAGGCTCAAGAGGTGGGGGGAATCTATGTATACTTATAGTGGATTCAAACTGTTGCACAGCAGAAGCTAACATAACATTGTAAAGCACTTATCCTCCAATTAAAATTAAAAATTTTTTAAATGAAGAATCTAAAGAGAAAAACATCTCTCCTTGCTAAAATTCTGTACTTCACTATTTTTATCTCAATATTACTAAGATCAGAAAATGCTAAGTGTATCTATCCTTAGGGGAAACAAGAGGAGACAGACTATTTTCAAAGTGACTAGTGGTATTCCTTTTCCAGTAAATTAGACAGTACCAAGTGCATTCTCACGGCTTCCCTCGTGGCTCAGACGGTAAAGAATCTGCCTGCAATGCAGGAGACCTGGATTCAATCCTTGGGTCAGGAAGATCTCCTGGAGAAAGGCATGGCTACCCACTCCAGTATTCTCACCTGAAAAATTCCATGGACAGAGGAGCCTGGCAGGCTACAGTCCATGGGGTCACAAAGAGTCAGACACTACTGAGCACCTAACACACACACACAGACACACACACACACACATAAGTGTGCTTTCTCAGGCACAGTGAAGCATGTTCCCTCCAACATGTGGATGTTAAAATAAGGAAAGGAAGTGACAGATTGGGGGCTTGGGCTGCAGGGGTGGGAAGTCATTAGACAGCCCTTTAGTTTCCTTCTACTCATTTGCTTGTGTGCTAAAACAGCAGCAAGAGGCATAAAAAGTTCTGGATGTTTTGGAAAGGTAGAGGCTTTCTTCACTAATCGGAATCATAATAGTCAGAATCCATATATCTATTTAGATAACAAACAAGTGAGGTGAGGTAAGTCCCAGGCATGTACCAGCTTAAAAAAAAAAAAAAAAACCCAGTGGTGACAAAGGAGTCAGGGCAGGCCTCATGGACGAACAGAGAAAATAAGGGTTATGCATCACTTGGAACCAGGGAAGGACAGAACAGGACTTTTCTGTATCACCGGTGACCTGTCTGCACCTTCTTTTTCTTTATACCCATGGTTTTTTTTTGGCAATTTTTTATTGGAAGATAATTGCTTTGCAGTATTGTGCTGGTTTCTGCCATACATCACATGAAGCAGCCATAGAAATACCTATGTCCCCCCACTCCTGAACCTCCCTCCCATCTCCCAGCCCTCGAGGTTGTCACATGGCACTAGGCTGAGCTCCCTGGGTCGACAGCCAATTCCCACCAGCCAGCTCGTAATGCATCAGTTTCCCTGCTACTCTCGCAGTTCGTCCTACCCTCTCCCTCCTACACTGTCTCCGCGAGTCTTTTCTCTATGTCTGCATCTCCACTGCTGCCCTGCATACACATGCGCTAATACACAATATTCGTCCTTCTCTTTCTGACTTACTTCGCTTTGGACCACAGGCTCCAGGTTTATTTGCCTCATTAGGACTGACTCAAATGTGTTCTTTTTTAAAGCTGAGTAGCAGTCCATTGTATATATGTACCACAATTTCTGTATCCATTCATCTGGCTGAGTAACAGCCCACTGTATACATGTACCACAATTTCTGTATCCATTCATCTGTCGATGGACATCTAGGCTGTTTCCATGTCCCAGCGACTGTAGACAGAGCTGCAGTGGACACTGGGGTACATGTGCCTCTTTCAGTTGTGGTTTTCTCAGGGCATATGCCCAGTAGTGGGATTACTGTGTCATATGCTTACCCATGATTTTATGGCAGTGAGCACATAGCAGATATTTTTCCTCTCCCTCCCCTCCATAGAAAGCAAGCACTTAGTAATCTAAGAACAGGCCAGGTTCCAGAAATTTCTACTTCTTCACTCTTTTTACTGTAACTTCACAGCACTGTCGTGAGCTAGATGGTCTTACTTACATACTGCTTTTTGTTTGATTTTTAATGCCTTTCTCCTTCAAGAGGGTTAGGACTTTGGCTCTCTTTTCTCCCCTGTATTCCCCACACCACATTCATCACTGACAATGATCAATGAAGGGCTGGATCAAGTACTATCTGTGGACTGAATAATTCCCTGCTTGTTCCAAGTCATAAAAGTTCCCATTTTCTCTAAGTTACTGATTAAGCCACTCTAATGTGGGAAGGCGAGCTGAGTGCTACTTGCATTTTTCAGAGGATCTGTGTGTCTTTAAATTTCTAGCTGGCAGAATTCTGGTACTGGGAAGAAATGAGGACTTTCAGGTGGTTACTGGAGGGTATTTTGAGATAAGGTGGGAAGGAGCAGTCCAAAGACAGCCACCCTTTGATTTGCTAGAATGTCTACTCCAAGGAAAAACAAATCCCTCTATACTGCTCACGGACTCCTCCTTCCCTCTATGGGCAAACCCATAAATCTCCACATGCTGGCCCAGGAGGGTTGCACAGGGTCAGAAGCATAAGGGTCTGTAAGAGTCAGAAAGACAAGGCTAAAACAGCAGCCCCAGAAAGCAGAGGTACACTTTGTTTCTGCCCCGAAGACAATGCATCATGGGCGTTCTGCGTCTGAGTGGTTATTACAATTTTTCCTATTTATTTGTTTTCAGGACTAACATTTATATTCCACCTCTGAAAACTGCTCATCTGCTCAAATATGAAACACCTATGATATTTCTAGTTGTCATTTTGCAAGCCAACCAGAAAACTAATAAAGTACAGAGCTTTGAGATTTAAAAATAATTATTCTTTGGAAAATATTGGCAAAACAAGTGTTTTCTTGAGTAAGGATATCGCTTTGAACTTTCTGGAATCTTGGGCTTCAGAACTCGTCAAATAACAACAATCAATAATAACAGACATAAAAGGGGTCAGAAACAATTTGAATCTTACCAGTGATTTCATAGATACACAAACATACTGACTTAAAAGCAGATTACGAAGTTACCTCAGGCATATATTGAGAAACAATATAAATATGTCTCACAGCATAAAAATATATCATTCCTCTCATTTCCAGAATTGCCTTACAAAGTCAAATTTCAAACTTCAAAGTTATTACCAAAGGAGATTAATCTGGCTGCATTTCTCACTCATTTTTAATTAAACACACTTTCTTCTGAACAGCTCTTTGCAAGTTACAGTAGTCAGCATAAACAAGTGTGTATATGTGTATGTGTGCCCACAGATGACAGACTTGGCCATTTTAAAATGTGCCCCAAACCATAACTGATATAAGGAGGGAAGGAAGTGTCATAACTCATTTCTTAGAATTAACATTACTGTCCAGTAATATTTTTTAAAACAATGAGTCAGTAGATACAGTATATTGCCTAACTCAGGCTAAGCCAAGTGGAACATCAGGAACACAGATTACAGCATCAAGCTGCCCAGGTTCAAATCTGAGCTCTGCCGTTTAGCAGCTCTGTGACTTTGAACAAGCTGTTTAACTCTTTCCTCATCTGCAAAATGGGGACAATAAGACGACCCACTCAAGTAGGTTAACAGATGTAAGCTGATCAGAGCAGTACCTGGATGCAGAAAAAGCTCGATCCAAGCTAGCTGTAACTATTAGTCTTGAGTTTATCCATTCAACAGAATCAAAGGAATGACGATCACGTTTGCTTCTTCCACCACTTAGCAGAAAACATTTTCTCACAATGATTACTTCCTTTAGAGTTGTTTTGTCAAAAAGCAGCTCTGCTCGTTCAAGGTGGGCCTTCCCGCTCCCTCCCCCGGGTCACACCACTTCCCCAGAAGCTCGTCACCAGCCTCAAGGGCAAGAGTCGTCAGTTTCACTTTCACGTTATGCACTCAGGGTGGCTGGGGAGGCGAGCTAGTCACTTAACAGGCACCGAAGTGAAGTAAGCACCCCTCGGCGTTGCTTTGCCCGACTTCTCCCCCGCCCTCTTGGCCAGGCAGTCCCCTGTGGAGAAGGTGTGCGGAGGAGGGCTGAGGTTCTGTACTGCTTGGCATCCGGGTGCCCCGCCTTTTCATGGCAGGTGTGGGATGCCCTTATGGGGTGCCGCTCCGTATCTCCGTGAATGCACATGGCCAGGTCTAATGCCAGCTTCCTCCCTGCTGCTTCCTTCTTAATCGTGACACTGAGCTCTAGCTGACTGTTCTGTTTCAGCTGCTAAGCTCGTGTCTCACGCTCTGTGTGTCTGGCCTGTTCTCTCCCTGCACGGCGGCAGTTCTGCGTCCACCCCTTTGGCTCCGTCACCCGGCTTACTTTCACAGCTCTGACCTCCTCCTCATCACACCTGCCTTCTTCCTGTTTGGGGTTTTCTGGTCTTCCCTCCAGGCACCCCCCTGCTCTACCCTGTGCGGAGATCACACCAACGTCCTAGCTATGTACTGAGCACCTGCTGAGTAGGGGACGAGCCCAGGGCTGGACTGGAGAGAGAGAGACCCGGATCCCTGCCCTCGAGGAGCTCACAGTGTGGTCGGGGTGGAGGGGGTGTTGTTACTGCCGAGGTGGCTTCCGGTACAGGAAGCCGGGGCGCTCACTCAGGGGGGAAAGGATGTTTTAATTAGAGCAGGGGGTGGGGGCGCCTTCGCAGAGGGCTGAGGGGTTGGCCGAGTGAGGAGGCGAGGGGGAGAAGGGCATCTCTAGCGTGTGGTCCCCATGGAGCTACGCTAACCAAGAAGCATGGAAGGAAAAGGTGATGCTGAGGCCCTTGGGAGAGGGAGACTGGAGAGGCGGGCAGGGGACCAGCGAGCTGTGTCAAGGGCCTGGATCTTATTCTGCAGGTGACGTGGGGCAAGGGAGAGAATGGCAGTCCCATTTTTGTTTGTGTCAGACTCTTCTGCCACCAGTGAGACTAGAGGTTCTCTCTCAGAAAAGACATGTGAGGTGGTGAAATATTATCCTATCACAGCCTAAATACCTGTGTTCCAAGGGTAGCTGCCAGAGCACCTCCCATTCCAAAGCTCTCCTGCGATGCTCCTTGGCCCAGCCCCTTCCCTGTCATCATGGCTGACTTGGGACGGGCTTTGACCAGAGATCTCGGCAGAAGTGATGCTCCGTGGCTTCTTAGTTTGGCCCTTAAGAGATTTGAGCCTTTGTCTATGGCAGATATTTACTGTTAGGATCTAATCACCATGAAAAGAAGTCTAACGTGGCTGCATAGAGAGAAAGAGAAGGAGCCGAGGGTTCCAGTCTTCTAGCCATGCCCGCCAAGTGTCATCTGTTGCTGCTTAGACGTTCAGTCACATCCAACTCTTTGTGACCCTATGGACTATAGCCCACCAGGCTCCTCTGTCCATGGGATTTCCCAGGCAAGAATATTAGAGTGAGTATTCTCAAGAACTGCCATTCTCCACCTTGCCCCATGTCACTCAAGAATATGAGCGTGAGTTGCTATTTCTTTCTCCAGTGGATCTTCCTGAGCCAGGGATCAAACCCATGTCTCCCATATTGGCAGGTAGATTCTCTACCACTGAGCCACCAGGGAAGTCCCTATAATACACTGGGTTGGCCAAAAAGTTCATGTGGGTTTTTCTGTAAGATGGTAGAGAGAAACCTAAACAAATTTTTTTGGCCAACCCAATATGAGCAATTCCATCTCAGATCTGTGCACAGCTTCAGGAGAGATCCCATGTGAATCCTTGAACAGCAGAGCCAGCCCCAAATTCCTGAGCTACAGAATCACGAGCAGATCAAATGGTGTTGTTTTAAACCACAAAGTATTGCGGATGTTTGCTACCCAGTGACTGCTATCCAAAGCAATATTCTAGGTCAAATTAATATTAATAGTACACTGGGGTCTCAACAAGTTCAGGACAGCAGCACTCATCCACTCACTGCCAACATGGGTTATGTTGTACTTCACTTAATTACTTATCACCAACTCTAATTTCAAACCTACATCACACTTAACTGATTAGTGCTCAAGCTTTTAAAAAAGTGGTTCTAGAAAATGTAACCCTGTTTCCATCTTGCAAAAAACTAAGAGAATGCAGTGTGTGGATTAAAATTCCCTGGAATTCAGCCTGAACTTTCCTATTGATAGTTTTCAGACAAACATCCAAACAAACATGTGTCTCACTTTTTGGACTTGCAGAATGTTTAATGGTTCTTTATATTTTCCTTTCTTAGCTGTACTGCTAAGTGTCTTGAGACAAACCAGTACTTGAATAAATGGTGTGATCTCTCTCTCTGGGTATAGATATTTAGACCCAGAGTTCTATACTATTTTTCCCACCAGAAAATATCTACCATATTTTTCCAGGAGAAAATGACTTTGTATATTTATTTTTTCACATTACTATGTTTTAAAAGATTTTTTTAATGTGGACCATTTTTTAAGTCTTTATTGAATTTGTTACATTATTGCTTCCATTTTATATTTGGATTTTTTGGCCATGAGGCATGTGGGATCTCAGGTCTCTGACCAGGGATGGGATCTGTACCTCCTGCACTGGAAAGTGAAGTCTTAACCATGGGATGACCTAGGAAGTCCTCTGATTTTGTATATTTAATGAAGATATATTCTCTCTGTTCTGAGTACCTCTAACCTGTTCTCAAAAGAGAAGGGCTTGCCCTTCTTCCTTTCAATTGAAATAATAAAATTCAAATATTGAATTGGCATTTCTCTCTACCAGTTTCACCTATGGGACACTATTAATGGATTAAGTTTGCCTTCATTAAAATTTCTAAAATTATGTGCTAGCTTATGCTTAGCAATACTGGCAATTTGGGGTCAAGCAAGTTGCTGAAGCTCCAGTATTTTGGCAATCTGATGTGAACAGATGACTCATTGGCAAAGTCCCTGATGCTGGGAAAGACTGAAGGCAGAAGAAGAGGGCGTCAGAGGATGAGAAGGCTGGATGGCATCACCGACACAATGAACATGACCTTGGGCAAACTCTGGGAGATGGTGACGGACAAGGACCCCTGGCATGCTGCAGGCCATGGGGTCGCAAAGAGTGGGACAAACTGGGTGACTGAACAACAATGTTGCATTTATTTTATTTTAATAAGTAACGCAAAGCCTTTCCTACTGCTCACATGGCTTTCTTTCCAAAAGTGCTTTCATCAAATACCCCAAGTGTATGATAAATAATAACAGATCTCAGGGCCCAGGAACTTTAAAAGAATCCCAGCAGTGAACTCCTTTTTACTGGAACAGAGGAAGGTGAGAGTGCTTTGTGCTGCACTTTTGGCAAATATGTAAGCTGCTTCTGCATCAGAACTTGGAATTATGCAAGTGATTGCTCCCTGAATTATTTCAAAATCGTAAGGATTCTAACTATGCAGGATTGCTGTGGTACCCTAGCCCATGCATCATACGACTAGAGCCCATAAGGAAGAGCCTGTGCTCTGCCACAAGGGAAATCAATGCAATAAGCCCAAGTTCTGTGACAAAGACTAGCCCCCACTAGCCACCAGCTAGAGAAAGCCTGCACACAGCAACGAAGACCCAGTGTAGCCAAAGATAAATAAGTAAATAAATATTTTTTAAAAAGAAGTAATGCAATTTAATCATTTAAAAATACATGATAATTTATTTTTCTTCTCCAATGACTGATGCAGAAGAACAAAGAGTTTCCACTCTTAGAGCAGAGAAGATGCTATCTGGCTGCTATTCCTCATGAGCTTATCTTCCAGAAACAAAGTCCACTCAGGAAATCAAGGTGCTCTGTTTGAAGAATCAGCATTTTGAGAACTGGCTACTATCAGACCTCTTGTGCTACCATCACCACTAACACAGGAGAAGGAAAAATGTGCTGTTGCCCTTGTTTTCACAGGTAGCTTTAATTTGCAAAATTTAAAATGAGAGCAGAATGATTTCAGTGTTTGGGTGACTGCTCTCCTGTGTACTGATGAAGAGGTACATGTTCCAGCCACTGGTAATACAGTAAGTTCCCTACATACAAACCTTCAAGTTGCAAACTTTCAAAGATGCGAACATGCGTTCACATGTCCAGTCATGTCACGTGTCTGGCATACTTTTCAGGTACTGTACTGTAAGATTTGAAATGTTTTATTTTTGTATTTGTTATCTATGTATTATTTATGTGAAGAGTATTATAAACCTATTACAGTACAGTTACTATAGAGCTGATAAAGAAGGTTGGGTGCCAAAGAATTGACACTTTCTAGTTGTTGGAGAAGACTCTTGAGAGTCCCTTGGACTGCAAGGAGATCAAACCAGTCCACTCTAAAGGAGATCAGCCCTGGGTGTTCTTTGGAAGGACTAATGCTGAAGCTCCAATATTGTGGCCACCTGATGCAAAGAGCCAACTCATTAGAAAAGACCCTGATGCTGGGAAAGACTGAAGGCAGGAGAGGAAGGAGGTGACAGAGGATGAGATGGTTGGATGGCATCACTGACTCAACGGACGTGAGTTTGAGCAAACTCTGGGAGATAGTGAAGGACAGTGGAGACTGGTGCACTGCAGTCCATGGGGTCACAAAGAGTAGGATAGGATGTAACAACCGAACAACAACAACATACAGCCAGTTGTATTATTTGGGTGCCTAGGCTGTTGGACTTATGAACAAATTAGATTTATGAATGCACACTCAGAACAGAACTCATTCATATGTAGGGGACATAATATACTCTGTATTCTACACCCAGGCTAATGAATGGGTTGACGATAGGCTGGGAGCCATGACATGTATTTGATACTGCACCACCCAGGTGCCTGGGGGAAATCCTGGTATGAGTGGAATGTGTAGATCTCAAAAGACATCCTCCCCGAACAGCTACAAAATATTAGGATCAGGAGGAATTCTAGAGACCCCCTCATCCAACTTACTCATCTTATGGTCAACATGGCCAAGCAGGTCAGAGAACACTGGTCTCCCACCCCCAATTCTGTGATCCTTCCACCTGCCTTCATTTCAGACAGCTCAGGAAGACTGCATGATGGCGGAAAAGCTGGACCAAGGCAGGGGAAAAGCTGCTCCAAGATTCTACAGCCTCTCTCCAGTCTCAGCTATGGAAAAGGACGATCTAATCTGGATTCTTATACACTTGCATGCCAACTCCCATGTGTCTTCATTCATTGCAAGGGACCTGGGAAGCAAGGTGGATGGCTGGGGAGGGGAGGGAGGCAGTAGGTGCCATGGTATAGAGTCTGGCCAAACAGAAGTCCACGCACCAAAGTGTAATAATGCACTCGGCCCCATGTACCACTTCTCAGTCATACCCCTAAACATTCACCTTAAGCACATGGGCAAATGTTACAGTGCTCAGAGCTCTTAGTACTAATGAGCAGGTCCTGAAAAACATGACATTTGTAATTAGACTCATTCATGCTGGCAATGAGAGAAAAATAAAATCTATTTTCTGATGAGGAGATGTCCTATCTTCCGCAAATGAAGATGAAGTCTGAGCTCTGTGCTGAAAGTTTTAAGAAGAGAAGGAAATAGAAGACCTGGTGTATGTCCTTGGTATATGTCAATCCTAAAGGAAATCAACCCTTAATATTCATTGGAAGGCCTGATGCTGAGACTGAAGCTCCAATACTTTGGCCACATGATACAAAGAGCTAACTCACTGGAAAAGACCCTGATGCTGAGAAAGACTGAGGGCAGGAAGAGAAAGGGACAACAGAAGATGAGATGGTTGGATGGCATCACCGACTTGATGGATGTGAGTTTGAGCAAACTCTGGGAGGTAGTGAAGGACAGGGAAGCCTGGTGTGCTATAGTCTATGGGGTTGCAAAAAGTTGGACACAACTTAGCAACTGAACAACAACAAGGTCACTGACCAAGCTTTCTCAAGAGATAATAACTGAATTACAGTATCATTATTGGGACTTCCCTGGCAGTCCAGTGGCTAAGCCTCCCTGCTCCCGATTCAGGGGATCCCTGAATCAAATTCTGTTCAATCCCTGGTCAGGGAACTAAATCCCACCTACCTCAACTATGAGTCTAAAGGCTGCAACTAAATATTCCACGTGCCACAACTAACACTCGGCATGCTGCTGCTGCTGCTGAGTCACGTCAGTCGTGTCCGACTCTGTGCGACCCCATGGACGGCCACCCACCAGGCTCCCCCGTCCCTGGGATTCTCCAGGCAAGAACACTGGAGTGGGTTGCCAGTTCCTTCTCCAATGCATGAAAGTGAGAAGTGAAAGTGAAGTCACTCAGTCGTGTCCTACTCTTAGCGACTCCATGGACTACAGCCTACCAGGCTCCTCTGCCCATGGGATTTTCCAGGCAAAGTACTGGAGTGGGGTGCCATTGCCTTCTCCGACCCAGCACAGCCAAATATATAAAAATTAGAAAAAAATTTTTATTTAGCTCTGTTTATGAGCCAGATAGAATCACAAATCCCCAGAGACTCGAGAAAGCAGAAGAGGGAGAGGAAACACATCACAAGCTACATAGAAAAGATGTAACAGGAAAGCAGTCTCTCCTGGATAATTCCCAAATGGATCCTGATGGAGAAGAGGCTCCATGAACAAGGTGAGGAATGCACCCAGGTATCACCTGAACTTCTCACTTCCCAGAGAAAGCAGAATGCTTGAGGTGGAGATTCTGTTGAGCTCTGGAGGGCAGGGATGCTGAGCCTCACACAGTTAAAAGCATCTCCCTTCTTTGGCAAACAAAGATGAGCATAACTCCTTGGTTGCCCTGGTGTGACCGCCACCCCACCACCCCGAGGATGGAACCGTCCCAGGGGAACACACAGAGCATTTCCCTCAAAACATGATGGCATCCACACAGAAATGTACTGTAAAAATTGCCTCTAAAATCCCACTGAGGTGACATGGGCTTTTGAGGTATAAGCCCAAACCCTAAGCTCCCGTCTTAACATTGTTTTAGCCATGGCTTACTAGCTGTTGGGAACCCATGCGAGTGCTCATTTTTATTACTGCTGGGATTTATTTTTAATCTTCTTTAAAAGAGTATGTGTTTTTCTCCTGTGGTTTCATATTTTTGGTTATTCTACCTTTCAGTAAGTCCCCTAAAGCAAGGGCCCCCAACCTCTGGGCCGCAGACCTCTGTCAGATCAGTGGCGTTGGATTAGAAATAAGGACAGAAAAAATGTAATGCTCTTGAATCATCCTGAAACCATCCACCTGACTTCCTGTCCATGGAAAAACCGTCTTCCAGAAAACCAATCACAGGTGCCAAAATGGTTGGGGACCATTGCCCTACAGAATCTATGACTCTTTAGTTCAGTTCAGTCATTCAGTCGTGTCCGACTCTTTGTGATCCCATGAACCGCAGCACAGCAGGCCTCCCTATCCATCACCAACTCCCGGAGTTTACCCAGACTCATGTCCATTGAGTCCGTGATGCCATCTAACCATCTCCTCCTCTGTCATCCCCTTCTCCTCCTGCCTTCAATCTTTCCCAGCATCAGGGTCTTTTCAAATGAGTCAGTTCTTCACACCAGGTGGCCAAAACATTGGCGTTTCAGCTTCAGCATCGGTCCTTCCAATGCACACCCAGAACGGATCTCCTTTAGGACTCTTAGAGGATCATATTTGCACAGCAGAAGCAGAACTGCAGATGAAGGGAAGAAATGTAAGGAGACCACGGCAGGCGTAGGGGTGGGACGAACTGACAGACTGGGACTGACATACACTGTTGTTGTTCAGTTGGTGAGTTGTGTCAGACCCTTTGACATTTATATATACTACTATGTATGAAACAGATAACTACTGAGAATCTACTGTGCAGCAGAGGGAACTCTCTCAACTTGGTGGCCTAAATGGGAAAGAAACCCCCAAAGAGGGGATATGTGTATATGTGTAGCTGAATCACTTTGCTGTACAGCAGAAACTAACACAACATTGCAAAGCATCTATACTCTGATAAAAGTTTTTTAAAAAACAAATTTATTACTCTTTACTTTTAAGACATTTTTCTTTGAATGCTCTCAATTATTTAATCTTTGGCAGGCCTTTATCATCCTAACTCTTGAATTTCATCCTTCACTTTTGATCTTTTTTATCTTTTTATCTTTCTTAATGAAGTTTAAGATCATGATGGCTTTGTTCTGAAAGATCCTAAAAACATCGTTTTATTAAATTTTAATCTTTTATCCTTTGATATTTTCTTTTTACTAAAATAATTTTGAGCTCTCTGCATATCTGTATTCAATGTTTACCCCCTGCCTCATCCATTTGCTTGTAGGGGGAAATTTTGGAATATCTCAGTATTACTTTTTATTCCCTTATCATTCTTAACTCAGTCTCTTTTCCTTTCATTACTGGCATTTCTCAGCAAGGTGAGAAACTAGGAGGGTGATAGGCAGAGAAAAGCCCACCACAGGGATGGGGAGACAGAGTTTCTCCCTTGTAAGAAGTTGTCTTTAAACATGTAAAATGTTTTCCATCACCTTCAACCCTGAACTTCTAGAAGATGTATCTAGGTAATTCTAGAAACCCACAGGCAAAACCTGCTGAGTTGATGATCCCGCTTGTGCAGATATTTTTATTTTCTGCACCAAAATCATTGCAGATGGTGACTGCAGCCATGAAATTAAAAGACGCTTGCTCCTTGGAAGGAAAGCTGTGACAAACCTAAACAGCATATTAAAAACCAGAGACATCACTGCTCTGGTCAAGGTCCAAATAGTTAAAGCTATGGTTTTTCCAATAGTCATGTATGGACATGAGAGCTGGACCATAAAGAAGGCTGAGTACCAAAGAACTGATGCTTTCAAACTGTGGTGTTGGAGAAGACTCTTGAGAATCCCTTAGACAGCAAGAGTCAAACCAGCCAATCCTAAAAGAAATCAACACTGAATATTCATTGGAGATGAGGGCAGCAGAAAATGAGATGGTTAGACAGCATCACTGACTCAATGGACATAAGTCTGAGCAAACTCCAGGAGATGGTGAAGGACAGGGAAACCTGGTGTGCTGCAGTCCATGGGGTCGCAAAGAGTCAGACACAACTTAGCAACTGAACAACATTCATGTTAGAGTCCAGGTTTCATTCCAAATAACACTGGGTAGCCACTGCAGAGTTTAACGCAAGGAGTGACAAGCTCAGATCTGGGTTCTACAAGGATCCTCCCAGCTGCACAGTGGAGAACAACCCACAGTAACAGAGACCAGGGAGGAGGTTCTGGCGGTGATCCAGAAGAGAAATGATGGTGAACTGAGTCGGGGCGGGAAAAGGTGGGTGGAATAAAAACATACGTAGGGGTGTGCATCTACCAGAACTTGGCTTGAGGTGAGATGAGGAGGTGAGGAGTCAAGGAAAACATCCAGATTTCTGCTCGTGCAAGAACAGGTGAAATAGTGCCATAGACAGCAAAGACAAGGAAGGAGGTTATCTTGTGGGAAGAGAAAGGGGAAGACCACGCAAGCAGTCCAAGGCATGTGGTATTAGATGCACCCATTCAGTAGCCGCAAAAGGACACTGGAGAGGTCACTGCTAGGGAGTGGTCAGCAAGAGGATGGCTATTCAGGTCAGTGAGCATGAGGTTACCCATGGAGTGAGAATCCAGAGGAACATCAACCTTCCATGGGAAAGGAGGGAGAGCAGGAGCTTGCAAAGCAGAAGAGGGGAAGGAAGGAGAATGGGAAGCAGGGGTGGGATGAAGGTGTTGCTCCAAGAATGCAGAGGTGGTCAGTACACCATCTGCTGCAGAGAAGTCAAGGAAGAAAGGAGTGGAATTGAGCAAGAGTCAGCAAAAGGGAGGGCTTCCCTGATGGCTCAGTGGTAAAGAATCTGCCTGTTAATGTCTGGTCCAGGAAGATCCCCTGGAGGAGGAAATGGCAACTACTCCAGTATTCTTGCCTAGAAAAACCCATGGACAGGGGAGCCTGATGGGCTACAGTCCGTGGGACTGCAAAGAGTCAGACACGACTTAGCGGCTGAACAAAAATAAAGCAAAAGGGAGCATGAATGTGTTAGACCCCAGAGGCAACAGAGCCACGGCAGGGAGTGAGGACAGAGCAGCGTGGGTGGGACAATTTAAGCAGGCTGGCTGTGAAGAGGAGGAAGGAGAAGGCCATGGCTGGAGGAAGGCAAAGAAGGATGGCCTTCTTCTTCCGAGAAGGAAGGGGCTTCAGCATGCTTGTGCAGTGAGGTGGGACCAGGCTGGGTAAGGAAAATACAGATGCAGAACGAGATAATCAAGAGAAGGAGATTCCTCCACCTTCCACAGAGGAGAAAGAAATGGAATCCAGAGCATCAGTGGAGAAATGAACCTTAGAAGGTGAGGCTTCTGTTTTTTTTTTTTTTATCATAAAAGATGGGAAGGAAGGGAGGGTAGATCCAGAGCTGGGCATGGAGCCCTGTCATCACAGGGTTAGGTTGTTTCCATCAAGGAAACTCCCATTTTCTCAGCGAAGCAGGCTGAGGGGATGGTGGCAGCTGGAGACGGTCTGAAATGGTTGCTATTCTTCAGGGGCAGGGAGTTGACTGGGCAAGGTCTGAGGGAGGGCCTGGCTGATGCTGGAAATCACAGAGCCCCGATGCCACAAATTTGCAGAGTTACATGATTCTGTCCAGCAGAAGCGCAGCAGCCTCTGGCTCCACACTGGGAGGAGGAGATGGGACTCCGCTGCAGACCCAGGGACCCCAGTTTTGGAAAGAAAACCACATCACCCCATGTGGCTCCACCCAAGCTGCTGCTCCCAGCCTGAATGGGGCGGTGGCCGGGGGGCTTCAAGGGGAGGGCAGAGGGGCTGTTTTCATCTTTGATGACTTCAGGCCCCACAATCTCTGGTCTATTGAATTAATACTATGTTTTTCTCTAGGTGATTTTTTTTTCCTTAAGAAGCTGACAGGGCACATCCCAAAGTCCGTATTCCTCTTAACAAACGTGGAATCTGATTTTAAGACTCTCCCCCTAAGATGACATCTTCCCCAAACAGCTACCTGATGAACAACTTTGGGAATATAACCCACAGAGGCAGCAAAAGGAGCTTACATTGGGAGCCAAGAGATCAGAGTTCACAGCTAGTCATTTGTTGTGGGACCCTTGATGAAGATTCTTGACCTCCACCCACCTCAGCATCTCTATAAACTGTGGATGAGCCACCCAACAGGCAGGACTTGAGGAGAAAATGTCTCACATACCCCACACACGTGGCATGATGCCCACTCAACCAATATCACTTGCCTCTGCCATGTTTTCATCTTTGATGACTTCAGGCCCCACAATCTCTGGTCTATTGAATTAATACTATGTTTTTCTCTAGGTGATTTTTTTTTCCTTAAGAAGCTGACAGGGCACATCCCAAAGTCCGTATTCCTCTTAACAAACGTGGAATCTGATTTTAAGACTCTCCCCCTAAGATGACATCTTCCCCAAACAGCTACCTGATGAACAACTTTGGGAATATAACCCACAGAGGCAGCAAAAGGAGCTTACATTGGGAGCCAAGAGATCAGAGTTCACAGCTAGTCATTTGTTGTGGGACCCTTGATGAAGATTCTTGACCTCCACCCACCTCAGCATCTCTATAAACTGTGGATGAGCCACCCAACAGGCAGGACTTGAGGAGAAAATGTCTCACATACCCCACACACGTGGCATGATGCCCACTCAACCAATATCACTTGCCTCTGCCTCCCTCCAGGCCAGAGAGTGTATGATTCTACAACCTAAAGGAATGTTACAGAAAACTAAAGGTCATAGGTCTAGGATGATCATAAGACACATGTCCCAAACTCCACAATCCCAAACTCACGAATTATTTACTCTTGCTATGTGAAATGAACGCTAGTCTTTCTGTTCCATTTCATGTTTAAAGATTTGCTGGTTGCAACACAATGCAAATCTCACAATCCAATAATGATTGTGCTTTGCAGTTTAAAAAACGCTAGATGAGAGGCCCAATTCTGTATCACTGCAAACAGTACATTAGCAGACCACAGAATGGAAAAAGTTGAAAACTACCGCTCTAAAAACGCTACCACACAGCTGACATGAATTTCTCCCCAAACTGCAAGAAGGACATGTCAGCTGACTTTCATGAAAGACTCGGCCTCTTGCTCACCTGGGCTGCGAAGAGTCATCTGACTATGAATTCTCAGTGCCTGGCTTTCTCTGGAAACTCACCCATATCTTGGCAACAGGACTCTACCGGCTAGATGCTTATTTTAGCATGTGCCCAGTGTGAACAATGCAGAGGGCTGGAGACGGGTAACAGGGCAGGCTAGCCAAGGGTGATTAAGGGGCCGCTCTTCGTACTTTCAACTAAAGAGCGGTGGTTGATGGGTAGTGATCAACACACTTTGAGAGGGAAGCGTCTGGGCTCACCCCATTCTCCTCCCTCACTGCTCTGCTCAAACCAGACAGGGTTTGTCCTTTGCCTTACTAGGATGTCATGCTCACAGGCCATCCTAAAATGCAATCCCACCTTCCAAAACATCCTCACCTGCACAGCAGGTCTCAGCTGAGCTGCCACTTTCTCCAGATGCCTTCCCAGACACCCCAGATCTACTGATCCCTTGGCACCACATATGTGCCCAGTACAGCATGTACACAGTCATTCTGCACTGGGGGTTCACTGGGGGCTCCTTGGGCACCAGTCCTGCTGTAGGTGCTGGGAAAGGGGCTACCGGCAAATGCCAGCCTTTTCGGAGTTTATACTGGTGAAGAGGAAACAAATGAATCTGCAACACAGTTGTGCACGGTATTATAAACTGACATAACACATGATGAAATCATCACACTCAGAATTTCCCCTTTACCTGGTTGCATCCACCCATGGTTACACAGCACAGTGTGTGGCCCTGAGGCTCCCAACAAAAACTTGGTGGATGAAAGCACAACCGTCAGCTTTCTAGTTTTCCCCACTGTCCTGGTAATTTGTCTTGTTTTGGTCACATACAAGAAGACAACCTTTAATTGTCTGCAAAGGGTCTGTTCTGCATATTTGGCATCATTACAATGAATGCCACACTTACCTGATCCTCGACAACCGCTCATTGCTAAACCACAAGGTACTTCATGTAAGTAGGGGCAGCCCTCTCTAGAGGGCAGAAGCCCTTCTGTCCATGGGTTCCCTAGTCCTGTAGGAGATGCTGGAGTCGTTAAGTCCTCCAATTATTCTGCACTAGTTCAATGCGGGAGACCCGGGTTCGATCCCTGGGTTGGGAAGATCCCCTGGAGAAGGAAATGGCAATCCACTCCAGTATTCTTGCCTGGAGAATCCCATGGATGGAGGAGCCTGGTAGGCTACAGTCCACGGGGTCGCAAAGAGTCGGACATGACTGAGCGACTTCACCTACCTACCTACCTAAAAATAAAAATTAAAAAAAAAGGAAAAAAACAAAAAAAAATAAAAAAGGGGACATATTAACTTCATTTCCTAATTTTGTGGCTATTTTCTGCTTCTGGGGGAGAATGTTCCTATTTGTAAGAAATACTCATGAAAGAACCGGTAAAGTGATAGGGCATCCGGTCAGCAACCTATTTAGACATCATTAGTAGGGTTAAAAGGGTCAAAGGATTTTCCCCTTTGTACTGTAATTACAGCTTTTCTGTAAGTCTGGGATGTTTCAAGGTTAAAAGAAATAAAGAGAGAGAAAAAGGGACATAAGTACAGGATGAGATAGGAAAAAAATAATGAATTCAGAAGCAGCATTAACCCATGAACCCCTGAGGTCGGGCACCAAATGGTTTGGTAAAATGTTAATTGGTTACCATCTCACATCCATTAGGATGGCAACAATCAACAAACAGAAAGTAACGAGCATAGGCCGGGATGGGAGACACTGAAACCTCCTGCACTGTTGGTGGAAATGCAACATGGTGCAGTCGCCATGGAAAACAGTGTTGCAGCTCCTCAAAAAACTAAACACAGAATTATCATCTAATCCAGCAATTCCACTTCTGGGTATACAGCCATAAGTATTTAAAGCAGAGATCTGAAGTGATATTTTTACACTCATATTCACAGCAGACTTATTCGTAAGCCAAAATGTGGAAGCAACCCAACCAACCATGGACAGATGAATGGATAGACAAAATGTAGATACATTGCGGGAGATACTGTTGTTGCTCAGTTGCTCAATCGTGTCCAACTCTTTGTGACCCAGGCTTCCCTGTCCTTCACCATCTCCTAGAGTTTGCTCAAACTCATGTCCATTGAATCCATGGTAGATAAAATGGAATATTATTCAGCCTTTAAGAAGAAAGGAAATTCTGACACAGGCTACAACACAGATGAACCTGAAGGACACAGTTTAGTAAAACAAGCAACTCACAAAAAGACAAATCCTGTGCGATCCCATTTACACAAGGGAGCTAGAGCAGCCAAATTCAGAGAGAGAAGGTAGAAAGGAGGTTCCAAGGGCTGAAGGAAGGGGGAATGGGGAGTGAATTGTTTAATGGGTAGTTTCCATTTTGCAAGATGAAAGGAGCTCTGCAGATGGATGGTGGTGATGGCTGCATGACAGTGTGAATGTACTCAGTGCCACTGACCTGTTTAAAATTTAAAAGTGATTAAGATGGCAGATTTTGTCACGTGTATTTTTATTCAAATTTACAAAATTTAATTGGTAGGTTATCCAGCTCTGTGGTTTTTGGCAAGGCTTGGCAATCACACAGGCCTGATTCTAACAGTTATCAGCTGTTAACTGTGCAAGTGACTCAACCTCCCTCAGCCTCCATTTCCCCAATTGCAAAATGCGAATGCTAACAAGGATAATAACAACGATGGTGATAATGATGGTGTTATCAAATTAATAAAAACTTTGCAAAGAATGAGACTAATATTTACCAAATACAAGTAAAATTATGTGCATATAATATCTGGCCCATAAATTATAAATACTAATACATCAGTAAATCATATCTTACTGCTTTTGTTGGCTCTGATTACCATGAATAGGATTAGCTTAATTCAAAGTTATAATTTTTTAAAAAGCTATATAAATGAGCTTATTTACAAACCAGAAATAGACACAGATTTCAAAAACACACTTATAGGTACCAAAGGGGAAATGCTGGGGGTGGGGTGGAGAGATACATCAGGAGCTTGGGATTAACATACACATACTAATATATAAAAAATGATCAACAAGGATCTACTGTCTAACACAGGGAACTAGACTCGATACCCTGATCACCTATATGGGAGAAGAATCTGGAAAAGGATAGACACATGTACATGTATAACTGCATCACTTTGCTTTACACCTGAAACTAGCATAATGCTGTAAGTCAACAATAGACCAAGAAAAAAAAATTTAAACCAAACAAGGAAAAAAGTCAAAAAGTAACATCGGCCTGTAGAGTATGTACTGCCAAAGTGAGTGGCTTTGAATATCTGCTAATTTAATCCCAGAGCAGAAATCTATGATTCCAGGCTTTGGCTCTGCTATTCCTAATTTCAGAAACTTCTGGTTCTCATTTTGTCTCAAGGATATCCTTAGATGACAGAGCACTGTGAATAATCGTGTACAAATGGTTGACAGGTTAAAATAATGAAAGAGGTTTCCATTATTGCAAGGAAACACCTCATAATTAATCTTTTTGCCTCAACATCATGTTTTTCTATGACATGCTCCTGATTTCTGCCTTGACAGCTAGCATAGGTATTAAAAAGCAAAGCTGGATGCATGACTGCTTGAAAATGAGAAGCTTAAACTTCCAAACTAATGGACAGAAACAGAAAGAATGAGTTTAACATTATGTATGTTGTCACAAGACTAATTCCCTTGCTTATGACTACAATCTGATTTGGGGCAATAAACTTAAATAAATATGAACTCACATGATGCATCTGTGTTCTCTGGGCCTTTTTATCATATAACCATTTATTTTTTAATGAAATGATTTGTGAAAATTACTTGGGAAAAACGATAACAGATTGAACCCTATAAAAAGGATGTCATCTGAAATCAAAAATATCCTTATTAAGTTATATTATATGACTACATCAACAATACTTTTAGAGGCAAACAACACAATCAGTGACTCCAAAGCAAATGCATTCAGAACAGGTAGTACTAATTCCAATTCCTGTTTTAAAAAGAAGGCAAATGTCCTGTCATCAAATTCCACATTGTAAGGAGATTTTGTGGAGCTTTACTCCTGAATGCCAGTTACAGATTTGTACTATAAGGCCACATTCTTCGAAAAAATCCTGGACCCAGTCCACATGGAATTTCAGGTAAAACACCAGACTTACTACACAGAAGAATTGCCTCTTTTCCATAGAAGAGAGGGAATATATTATAACTGCAAGAGGGACCTTTATAGAAATAGTCAGAGAGGAATGGGCTATTCCAGGGAGCACCCCCCCAAACCCCTCGCAGGCCCTGCTACAAACAAGAGAAAGCTCATTTCAGTGTTGAAAGGCACCTTTGAGATCTGAAGAAGGACCAAGGTGTGACTAACTGAACAATATCTCTGCATAAATGAAAGGCCAGGGGCACCTCAACAAAAGAAAGTTCTAGTCACTGGCCTATGTATCTTTCAAACAGACAATAGGGAATTTCTGCAGAAGGGAGAAGGATCTGGAAGACAAAGAAGCTTGTGCATGAGCCACCTGCCATCCCAAGCCACCGCTGCACAAGACGGTGGCGGAAGTGAACACCACACGGCAGAGGGTGATGACGAGAGTCCTCCCTGGAAGTTTACATTTTAAAAGCTTACAAGAAAAATCACAGAGGGCCGAAACAAAGGCTGGCGATGGGGACAGGTTGCTCGTGAAATCAGAGAAAAGTTTATGGGGGGGCACCCAAACAAACCAACTTAATTTAGACTTAATTGCTAACTTGGAGGAGTTCCACAGCTGAGGCTTTGAAGGTTTTAGAAGCTTTTCCTATGCCGCATCTTTAATATATGTACGTTCAATCAACATGAGAAAGACTAAGAGTCTGCCGCAGACACCTGCTTCAAACAATAGTGCTGATCTCCGAGGGATTCTCAACAGCCTCGCACCAACTTCAGACGTAATTTGCAACCAAATCAGTAAATGTCACCCTCCTTCCCAGGAGACACAGCATTTTTATAAAAGATTAAAGCACTGGCGGTGAGACTGCCATTTTACAAGAGTTAAAAGATAAGTTCGGGGGGAAATGAAGATGGTAATTCACAGGATTGGGGTGTGGGGTGGGAGTGGAGCACCACCATTTTACTAATAGGGCTTGTTTATCAAATTTCCCCACCAGAAAAGGACGGTGGTGGTCACAGCTTCTAGAGAACAACATAAGGGGAGCAACAACCAGAACTGTGTTCAGGAAGGGACCTGCACGCTCTCTGTACCTGGGGAGTGGACCATTCCACGGACGAGGAGAGAGGCGCCTTCTCATTCTCCTTCCCGTGTCACCAGCCCCCCCCTGGTCAGCTCGGCCCACCACTAAATCATCTTTTATCAGCACCACTCTGAGCAGAACAAGCCCAGGGCCTAAGCTTTCTGCTTGCAGAAACCCCAGCATCTCCCAGGTAAGCCCGCTTCGGAGCTTGTCTTCATCGAGGTGCGCCCGCCCGCAGGGAACGCCGAGTTGTTAGCGGGAAAGGTCCATTTCACACTGATAACCCGAGCTCTTTAGAACCGAATAAAATATAAAGGCAGTAGCTCTAGTTTCTTAACGTGTGGCCCCCAAAGCTGAAAAACACTCTCACCCCAAGATTACAGGATTGAGCACCAGCTTTTTGTTTTGTTTTCTGACATCTATCAAAACCGGCCTCCTCCTGCCCCAGGCCCCTGGAAAGAAACTTGGCTTAGTTTAGCAGTGAGTGTTGGCAACCCCGCCTGCTTCTCGAGCAAACGCCAAGAAAACTTATTTTCCTCCGTGGACAGGCTGCCCCCGCATCACACACCTCTCCTTCCCAGGGCGTGCGGGAAACAGTAAACTCTC
>SJXQ01010122.1:444122-479701 GCA_006408695.1 Aepyceros melampus | reverse complement strand
CCCGAGGCCCCGCCGCCGAGCCGGCTGCCCGGACGCCCGCCCCGGAGCCGCGGCCCGCGCACCGCCCGCCGCGCGCCGCTCTCCTCCGGGGCCCGCCCCGCGCTGCGCCCCGCGCTTCCGCTCGCAGCGGCTCCGGCCCCGAGACCTGGTCCCATCCCCGCGCCGGGGATGCTGAGCTGCGCGCGGGCAGAGGCACCCGAGACCACGTGACTCTCCATCTAACCCAACCGAAAAGCGAAAGGAGCCTTCCCACGGGAAGGATCAAGGTCATCAGATTAAAAAAAAAAAAAAAAAATTCAGCTGTTTGCCAGCCTTTCCACTAGAAAGGGCTGGTGAACCCAGTTCTTTTAAAATGCCCCACCCGAGAAAGATTTGGTGCTGGATAACCCGACCTCTGACTTTGTTTCTGCACCATTTTTGTTTTGTTTTGTTTTCGTATCATTTCCTAAGTTGCATTGCTTTAAACTTGACAGCCCTTGAAGCTGCAGTGTAACATTTTACCGGTGTCGTCGTCATTGGAGGACTTTCACGCCTGGCTGGTGGTCCTGATGGTCCGGCCGAGGATAAGTGGGGTGCTTTTGTTCTGTGCTCTAGAGAATAAATTTTTCATTCACGATAGACTATGGTTACCAGCTCTGCAGGCCTGTTCCCTCTGAATTATTACGGAAAATGATTAAAATGTACTTGATTAAAGTGCTTGTTGCTCTAATATACTAAACCCAGATTAGCTTAAGAAATAGAACAATAGTCCTTTTCTTCTTCTTCTTCTTTTTTTTTTTTTCCAGAGGGAAATTAAAAAGGTATGGAATAGCCTCAACTTTGATCAGCTGGCTTCTGATCATGAAAGTATAGACTGTCAGCTGAAAAAGATCTCAGACTACAGCTAGTTCCAAACTTTTAAAGATGAAGAAAACCTGAGGCCCAGAAGGATCTGGTAGCTTAGTTCCCATCGCTGCCTTGTGGCAGGCCAGGGCTGGGAAGTCAGATATGCTGGCTTGTTCTCCTAATCTGTATGAACCCTGCAGAGCAAACACACACACCTTTTACAGATAAAAATACATCCCCCGAGGAGTAGGCCCTCTCCTGCATTTATCAGTATCTAACAGCATTGAATAGACCCTCAGGCCAGAATCATCCAACAGAGAGGCTGCCACCCCTGAAGGTCGTAGTCAAGAGGTGTAATGGTGGGAGAACCTCAGCTGTGTTGAGGTCACCAGAGCCTGGCACACAGTAGGTGCTCATTGTATATTTGCTATTGAGATTTAGTAGGAAAATGGATCTATGGCTGAGAACAAGGTGACAGAACCAGAAAGAGGCCCAGCCTCTCTCTGCAGACTGCCGAAGGGAAACCTCCTGGTTCAAGACACCTGCCCCCTGGTTCTCTCCCAGCCATTCTTCAACACAGCTTGTTACACAGAAGTGAGATGGCAGGCCACCAGAGGCTTCGAGGCCTAGGAGACAGTAAACCCACCCATTCTTCATGGCTAGAGTTTTCATTGACCATTTGAGAAAGGGGTTAAGTATTAGGTTGGTCAGAAATTTCCATAATATGGTATAGAAAAACCCCAGCGAGCTTCCTGGTCAACCCAATACAAATAGGCACTCGAGGGAAAGTCTTATGTCCTCTTAATTTAGTCAATAGTCATGACTTTTAAGAAGTTTCACATAGGACTTCCCTAGTGGTCCGGTGGTTAAGAATCTGCCGGCCAGCGCAGGGGACACAGGTTTGATCCTTGGTCCAGGAAGATGCCACATGCCGTAGGGCAGCTAAGCCCTAGCACCACAGCTGTTGGGCCTGTGCTCGAGAGCCCACTCACTGCAACTCCTGAGCCCATGCACTGCAGCTGCTGAAGCCAGTGCTCCCTAGAGCCTGTGCTCCACCACGAGAGAAGCCACTGCAGTGAGAAGCCCCTGCCCGCTTGTGGCAACTAGAGCCAAAATAAACAATGTTTCAAACAATAATGATGATAATCGTCACTATATGCTATCTATCTGTTAGTCACTGTGATGAGCACTTCTTTTTTTCATTATTTTTGTGATGAGCACTTTTGATGCACTATTCATATAATCCTCGTAAAAAATCTTAAAATGTAGATATTAAATCCTCACTGTCATCATTGTTATCTCTATGTTAGGGATGAGAATAATGCAGCTTAGAAGGATTAGGCAGCTTGCCTGTGACCATACGGTTAATAAAATACCATAACCAGGATTGCAACTCAGGCCAGTTGGAAGCAGCCCCTTAGGCACTGTTGAATACTGCCTCTATTCCTTGACCATACCCTCCACTTTCCCCTTCTCTCTGGGACAACTGGTCCCTGGAGATGTGTGTTACTCTACTATATAAGCATATAGTCCTACAATTAGAAACCCATTCATCTGAAGACTGTATCTTTTAAAACAATATTCATCATGTGTCTAGAAAGAGTTTTTTGTTTTGTTTTGTCTTGAATATCAACTAAAAGGAAAAACATCCCTCTTTGTTCTCATTCCATGTAGGTGCTAGAGATACCTGTAGACCTTTC
Source organism: Aepyceros melampus (assembly GCA_006408695.1). Lineage (NCBI taxonomy): Eukaryota > Metazoa > Chordata > Mammalia > Artiodactyla > Bovidae > Aepyceros > Aepyceros melampus. The sequence continues at coordinate 477,176 of SJXQ01010122.1, read as the reverse complement.
TGACCCCAGCAGAGCTAGGGGTCAGAGCTGGCCTCTCCTTCCCTAGGCTACAAGGCATTTCTGTTTTGTATCAGCCTCTGTCTCATCCTTTTATAGATGGCTGCTGCTCAGAAGTTCTCCACACCTTTATTTCCTGGAAGAGAAATTGCGTTTCCTGGGGGGGCTTACACGTGGGTGGTGAGGTTCCACTCGTTAGTTTAAACACACTCAAGCTTTCAGTTGGTTCTGTGCTTCTTTCCCCACTTCAGCTTCCGCTCTCAACTTTCCTGGAATCATATTGAAAATAAATTGAGCGGCAGCTGCTTCCATTCCTTTTAGCTGGGAAAGAGGGGGACTCCTGCTCTGGAGTCAGAGCTAAGGAATGAATGACTTAGCTCTTGAGTCTTATCTCTGGAGACACCACATTCCATCTTCCTTCAGCCTGGGATTTGTGAAAGGCAGCCTGAGACATCTCTTTGTTTTTAATTTGGACCTGGTGGGTGATTATCTCCAGAAGAGACCAGCTCTGGCATTCTTCTGTGAAGTTGACCGTCCATAAGAAGAAAATGTTCTGGGGCTTCCCTGGTAAAGAATCAGCCTGCCAGTGCAGGAGATACAGGTTTGATCCCTGGTCTGGGAATATCCCAGCATGCCATGGAGAGACTAAGCCTGTGCACCTCAAGTACTGAGCCTGTGCTCCACGAGAGAAGCCAGCACAATGAACAGCCTGCACACCACAACTGGAGAGCAGCCCCTGTTTGCCACAGCTAGACAAAAGCCTACACAGCAGCAAAAACCCAGCATAGCCAAGGATAATACATAGATGAGAGAATTTGGAAAAGAGAAAGCATTCTTATTATGAACCTTAATTTGGAGAAAGACAATATTAGGGAAAAGAAGGATATGACCCCAAAGTTTGAACAAAGGATAATTTCACAAGGACCCTTCTGCCTCTACAGAAAGTCACCACTTAGAGGAAACCAGTTTGGACAGTTTCTTCAGGAGTTTGTAAACTGATCCACTTGAATCCCCGGAAGAATCAGCATGGAGCTGTAAGACAATGATCTACCTTAATGGAAGATTTGATGAACATATTGAGTCTAGTTTGTTCGGAAAATGTCAAAGTTATTCTAGGAGCTATGGGTAAAAGTGTGCTATCATAATGATAAGTCATTTCAGTTGTGTCAGCCCTTTGTGACCCTGTGGACTGTAGCCTGCCAGGCTCCTCTGTCCGTTGGGATTCTCCAGGCAAGAATACTGGAGTGGGTTGCCATGCCCTCCTCCAGGGGATCTTCCTGATCCTGGATTTGAACCCAGGATCTCTTATGTCTCCACAATCCCTGGGAAGCCCCATGGGTAAAAGAGGTATATGCAAAAACACCTATTTTATTGTATTGCACAGGGAATATAACCATTATTTTGAAGTATAAAGTATATGTATATACTAAATGAAGTATAATTTATACTAAATGAAGTATAAATGAAGTATAATCTATAAAAATTTTGAGTCACTATGTTGGACACCTGAAAAAGAGCCAACTCATTGGAAAAGACCTTGATGCTGGGAAAGACTGAGGGCAGGAGGAGATGGGGTCAACAGAGGATGAGATCATTGGATGGTATCACCGACTCCATGGACATGAGTTTGAGAAAACTCTGGGAGATAGTGAAGGACAAGGAAGCCTGGCATGCTGCAGTCCACGGGATCACAAAGAGTCAGACATGACTTAGCAACTGAACAATAACACCTGAAAATATTATAAATCAACTATACCTCAATAAAAATAACACCACTACTAATAAAAATTGTAGTAGTAGTTTTTTACATTTTTTGTTTTTTTTTTGCCATGTGGCACATGGGATCTTAGTTCCTTGACCCAGGATTGAACTTGTGCCCCCTACACTGGAAGGGGAAGTCTTAACCTCTGGACCACCAGAGAAGTCCCCTAAACAGGTATTTTAAATCCACAGCTTGGACAAGGAAAAGGGAGATTTTTTTCCCCCCTTTCAATCCAAATTTAGCCATGCAATTGGGGAAGAAAAGGGATAATCAAACATTAGAAATTTTTTATTGCCACATGAGAACTCTAAACCCTGAAGCAAAAATTGGTCCTGCCCTTGGGGAGTAAGTAAACCTTGATTACTGTTGGTAATAAGATTGATAGCTACTCTTCCAAACCATGAGGGGAGTGGTGAAAGGAGAATGCAAATTTACCCTATATTAGAAAAGGAACAATATTCACACATGCTTAGTCATGTTAAGCTCATTTTAAAATCTTTGGCAAGGTAAGGGGGGTAGGTGTGATGTCTCTATTTAAAGAAAGAGATGGGGACTTCCCTGGTTGTCCAGTAGTTCGGACTCTGCACACCCAGTGCAGGGGGCCTGGGTTCAAACCCTGATCAGACAACTAGATTCCGTGTGCCACAGCTAAGACCTGGAGCAGCCAAATAAATAAATACTTTTTTTTTTTTTTTTTAAAGAAAGAGACTATGCGTGAACCTAACACAGACTAACACTTACTGTGCATTTATGGCATGTGTTCGGGCATGGTGCCCAGCACTTTGTTTCAATTATTTAATTTGATTCTTACAACAAATCCCTTGAGATGAGTAATATCCTCTTCATTTCACAGAAATGACAGATGAACCTCAGAGGGCAAATAAATGACTTACCAGACTCATTGTGCAGGGTATGGTTTGACTTACAGTCTCCTGGCCCCCAGAGCCTTAATTTTTGTCATCATACACAGAGACAAGAGGTGAAATTATAGCCCAATTCCGAGCAATAAAAGAATTGTGCATGTTTATGGATGTCCCGATGAATACAGCATTCTAAGAAGAGTTTAACACGTGTATAGATGGCCAATTTGTGAATTAGAATGTATCAAAATGCCCATTTAGTAATACAGCCATATAAAATAAATAAAAATTTTAATCTATAATAATGTAGTAAATATCTAGAGCAAATCATTTTTCTTGAACATCAGTTGTTATTATATCATAAAAAATGAACTGAGCATGAAAGTGTTTCTTTTTTTAAAGGTAAAGAGTGATAAAGATACAATATTGCTAACATGTTTTGGTTTTGGCTTCTAAAATCCTTGTTGTTTGTTGTTGTTTAATCATTAAGTTGTGTCTGACTTGCAACTCCATTGACTATAGCCCACCAGGCTCCTCTGTCCATGGGATTTCCCAGGCAAGGATACTGGAGTGGGCTGCCATTTCCTTTCCACAGGATCTTCCTGACCCAGGGATCAAACCCATGCCTTCTGCATTGGGAGGTGGATTTTTTACCACTGGACCATGAGGGAAGCGCTCTGAAATCTTTAGGCACCATATTTTTAAAAAGTCATCCCTGGGACTTCTCTAGTGGCAGAGGGGATAAGAATCTGCCTGCCAATGCAGGGGACATGGGTTCAGTCCCTTAGGAAGATTCTGCATGCAATGGAGCCACTAACCCCTGTGCCACAACTTTTGAGTCTGTGCTCTAGAGCCCGAGAGCCACAGCTGCTGAGCCTGTGCGCTCCAGTTACTAAACCTCAAGCACCTAGAGCCTGTGCTCTGCAATAAGACAAGCCTGTGCACCCCAACTAGACGGTAAGCCCCACTCTCCACAACTAGAGAAAGCAACCGAAGACCAGTGCAACAACAGCAGCAACAGATCAGCCCTGGCCATAGTGAGACTAACTGTAGCATAAGTATCAGATCAGATAATGAATGGTAGCATTTTCAGTGTTGTTTTCACATGGGTACAGGTGTGAAACTTATGGTGTGTTTGTAAGATCTGAGGATAGAATAGAGTGAAAGGAAAGATCACTTCCACAGACACAGTTTGGATTTGGTGAGTTCAGCTGTATTAGCAAAGTGAGTACAGCCCAAATGGATGTAAAACTTTGCCTGAAATTAAAAGGATATGGACTAGACAGAGTCATCTATACAGAGCACTGTTTCAATGACTCTCTTCCACCAGTGGAAAAACAACCGCAAACTGAAAGTCCAACAGACCATAGGCTTTGATGAGAAATCCTCCCCAGGAAAGAGTGATAAACCTGAGAATTAATCAGTGAATCCAGGAGGAAGAAGTGAAGATGAAACTTTGGTCATATTTATAAATTTGATGATTACAGTTCTACAATTGGGCATAGCACAAGAGGCTTCGGATCTGAAAATCTAGCAACGAAGGCACATTGCTTTAGAGTAAACTGCCTTGTCTCTCAGTCTCCTAGTTTGAGCAAAGCAAATTATGCACCTGCCCCTCATTACTCTCTTCTTCTCCTTCAATCCACACTTCTCAAACACATCATTTATGGTTTTAGTTCAACATTCTCTCACACACACACACACACACACACACACACACACACAAATGAAGCGAGGGATTTATTTTGGACTACATGGAGTATACTGTCAGATTTCTTTGAGCTATAAAAGGCTGAGAATAAAGTGAATCCAGGAGGAAGAAGTGAAGATGAAACTTTGGTCATATTTATAAATTTGATGATTACAGTTCTACAATTGGGCATAGCACAAGAGGCTTCGGATCTGAAAATCTAGCAACGAAGGCACATTGCTTTAGAGTAAACTGCCTTGTCTCTCAGTCTCCTAGTTTGAGCAAAGCAAATTATGCACCTGCCCCTCATTACTCTCTTCTTCTCCTTCAATCCACACTTCTCAAACACATCATTTATGGTTTTAGTTCAACATTCTCACACACACACACACACACACACACACACACACACACAAATGAAGCGAGGGATTTATTTTGGACTACATGGAGTATACTGTCAGATTTCTTTGAGCTATAAAAGGCTGAGAATAAATGCCATTTAAAAGAAAGTTCTAATTATTAGTGAGAGGGAAATGTAATTTCTTCTAGTACTTCTTGCTGATTTAATATAGTCACTGGCACAAATATTTCTAATATTCTCAAGGAAAGCATACCCTGATGGCACAGGAAAACACTGACAGTCAATTTCTTCTTTCCTGACTGTACTATAGTCTCAACAATTCAATTTAAGGTAAATATTTCATGAAATGAAAATCTAATTTTTTTTTCTCAGTGGTTAGAGCACTGGTCTAATGAGGTGAAATTGACCATATTTGGCTGTGCTCTGAGTCAGACATGTGTGCTGCGTGCTTCTATTTATCCCTCAACTCAGGCATTTCAACCCTGCAGTGTTTGTTTTTAGCCCCAAATAGTGATGCTCAAGACCGGTTATTTCTTTAAAGTTGTATTTGCTTGTATGTTCTAAGTAGATCCAAACTGATATTTCCTTTGTTTCTTCCTCCCCTTCTTTTTCCTTCTCTCTCCCTCCCTCCCTCCCCTTCTTTTTACCCTTCTTTTCTTTTCCTGCATGTTACTAGGCAGAGTCAGCAAACAAAAGAACTAAAGCCTTACATTTAGGATTCAGCATTCATTCAGAGAGCAGATGCTTTATCTCCATTTTACACATAAAACACACACAAGTGCGCACCCTACACCTGAATTGCCCAGGACACAAATAAAATGTACTCTGATGATAAAAAGAAAATCTGTAATATTTAAATAATCATATCAATAGGTTATATTTGTACACTTATGGAACATTAAAAATAATGAAAAATAAATTAATCTTTCTACTAGTCATATTAGAACTTGATGAAGATTTGCTGAAAAATCAAATAAATGTGGTATTTTAAATTGGAAGATAAGCTTTTCTTTCTAAATAGACTACAAATGTCATGCATTATCTCACAGAGTCTTCTCCTTGCTTTAAAATTAAATAAAGGAGAGGTATTGATATTACATCTTGCCAGTTTCACAAGGAAGATTAACAAACCTCTAAAGTACTTGGGCTTCCTGGTGGTTCAGATGGTAAAGAATCCACCTGCAATGCAGGAGACCCGGGTTTATTCCTGGGTCAAGAAGATCCTCTGGGAAAGGGAATGGCTACCTAATCCAGTATTCTTGCCTGGAGAATTTAGTCGACAGAGGAGCCTGGTGGGCTACAGTCCATGGGGTCACAAAGAGTCAGACACAACTGAATGACTAAAACACACTGTAGCATTTTACATATATCATCTTATTTAACCCTTGTAACAATCCTATAAAATGGGTAGTGTTATTTACAATTTACAGATGAGACCATTGAGCCTCAGAGAGGGTAAGGAACTTATCCAAGATCACACAGCAAGTGAGTGGAAGAACCAGAATCAGGACACAGGCAGCCCTCATTTCAACTTAGGCCAAACCCAGAAAATTTCAGCCACCAACTAAAAAGTCTAGAAACAGAGATCATATTCTGCATGCCATTTTGAAAAATGTTTATTAGTTTTCCTGTGATAAAGTTATGCATATATTTGCATGCACACACACATCAAGACATTAGAAAAAAGAAAAGAGAGAAAAAAAGATTAACCCATAATTCCACAATCCAAACACAATAAACATTTTGGTATATTTCCTTATATGCTTTTATCTATAATTTAGGGGATTGTTTTAAAAATAAATTTTACATGTTGCCTAATTACAAAGTAATTAGGAATAGTGAATATTCATTATGGAAAATTTTAAAAATATTAAAATGGATATAAAAGAACTTTTAAAGTCCTCGTAATCTCAGAATATAAAGATGACTTGTTAATCCTTTGGTACCTTATCCTAGTCAAGGCTGAGAGTAGAAATTTTGAGACTGAAGCTGAAACTCTGTGTTTCACACTATTGGTAGCTCACAGTCCACAGGATCTTTTTTTAAAGTTGCTGGTTTGAGTTTTACTTGATTTGCTGATGTTTCGCCAAATAATTGCAAATAGGACTTTTAGGCAGATGACTGGAAGGCTCTTGTTGCTCTAAAAAGGACCAGCTACTTGGGTTTCTCCTAAATGACAAAAATTACACCCATCCCCCTGCCCCAAGTACCTTAACGCAGCATTCCCAACCCTTTTGGTACCAGGGACTGGTTTTGTGGAAGACAATTTTTCAACAGACAGGGGCAGGGGGATGACTCACGTGCATGACATTTATTATGCACTTTATTTCTATCATTGTGATGTCAGCTCCACCTCAGATCATCAGGCATTAGATCCCAGAGGCTGGGGACCCCTGCCTTGAAAAAGGAAAAATGATATTGTTTGAATCTGCCCTTGTAACTCCACAGAATGGCTTATTTTATTTAATTTTTTTTTTCAAATGTAACTTGTTTTAAGTAGTTTTCACTGGCAGGAAGGAAAACCATCAACTCCTGGTTTACTAATTGGAACATGCACTTCCAACCATAAGGAAAAACTTCTGGTCAGGAGAAGGCAACTGAGACTGAATTGCCAGATTAAATAAGTAATGAAGGGCTGCAGAAAATCGGATTAAATTGTAATCACACTAAAAAAAGTTTCTCTGCAAGCAAAAAAGCAAGAAAACCGTTGCTTGAGAACATGTCATGTGACCTGACCTGCCAAGGGAACTTAAAAAGACTTAAAAACTTAAGAACTTAAAGAGGGTTCTGAGTGAAACAGCAAGAGGTGCCCCCACATTCCAGCTGCTACAATGTTATCACCAAGTTTCCGCCTCTCCCTGAGTTTAGTGAGGACCAGAGGCAAGGAAACCAAATAATCAACTGAAAGTCTTTAAATATAGGTTCTTGAGGTTTTTATAACCCTTTCCATGTTCCACAGAGTATCAAAGCATGAAAAAGAATTAAATAATTATCGTATATGTTTTTGTTTTCCCAAAACTCTATTTACTTATCTTTCGCAGAGTCACACTTTCTTTTTCCCTTGTGATTTCATTCAGATAGAATCGAGACCTCTTGCATGGCTCCAAACTTCAATTCTTCCTTTTATTTCTCAGCTAAGAAAGAAAATTTCAAAAATGCCATGTCTACTTTGTAACTCTGAACATAGTGACTTCATTATGTACATCATGGAAAGGATGTGGAGAAAGTGGAATTCTCGCGCAGATTATACAACTTTGGGAGACTGGCAGTATTAACTAAATTAAAGCTGAACATTCATAGACTTCATGACCCAGGCATTCTAGGAATATATAGCATACAACCCATAGATATAATGGAGTGTTAGTCACTCACTCGTGTCTGACTTTTTGTGACTCCATGGACTGTAGCCTGCTAGGCTCCATGGAATTCTCCAGACAAAGGTACTGGAGTGGGTAGCCATTCCCTTTTCCAGGGGATCTTCCCAACTCAAGGACTGAACCTGGTCCTTGCATTGCAGGCAGATTCTTGACTGTCTGAGCCACTAGGGAAGCCCCATGGACATGTATATACACGTGCAGTTAAAGATGTGCACAGCATGTTTATCAACCCATGCTGGAAACAGCCCAAGTGTCCATCAGCTATAGAATGCATCATTAAATTGAACATCAATCACAATGTATCACATTTCACAATGCCACTGTGAAGTTTAACAAACTGTAACAAACAAGCTGTAGCATGAACAAATCTTATAATTGTCATGTTGAGTGAAAGAAGCCAAGTCTAAAGGAATACATACTATGTGACTTCATTTACGAGAAGCTCAAAAATGGGTAAAAGAAATTCATACCATTACAAGGCAGGATAATAGTTATTACATAATTACATTTGGGGAGACGGGTGATTTATATATGTGTGTCGGTGTCTGTGTGTGTGTGTGTGTGTGTGTGTGTGTGTGTGTGTGTGTGATTCTGCAACTCTATGGACTGTGGCCCACCAGGCTCCTCTGTCCATGACATTCTCCAGACAAGAATACTGGAGACAAGAATATGGTTTCCATGCCCTCCTCCAGGGGATCTTCCCAACCCAGCGATGAAACCAGTTCTCTTATATCTCCTGCATTGGCAGGTATGTTCTTTACCACTAGTGCCACCTGGAAAGCCTGAACATATATACATACATACATATATATATATATATATATATATATAATGGAATATATATGGACTACTATTCAACCATAAGAAAGAATGAAAAATTGCTATTTGTGACACATGGCTGGACAACTTCAAAGGCATATGCTAAGTGATGTAAGTCAGAGAAAAACAAATAACATATGATCTCTCTCCTATGTGGAGCCTGAAAAACAAAAAATACTAAACCATAGATACAGGCTGACAGTACAGGGGGTGGAGGAAGAAGTGGTAAACAGTTTTGCTTTGTTTTCAGTTTAGAAAACTTGAATGTAAGTAGGGTTTTTAAAAGCAGAACATATTATTATCATGGTCACAAAGTCCTTTGCAGCCAGAGATAGCTTTGGTGGCCCAGGTGATGGAGAATTTGCAAACCGCGTGGCAGATGTCTTAGTTCTCTCTCTGCCTCTGTTGTTCATTGTCTCTATGCTTCTCTGTCACTCTCTGTCCCTCTCTCTCTCTCTGAACTGTCCAACATGCCAATAAGTTAAGCTCAAGGACACTGTGACCTCAAACAAGTCACTGATTATTTCCCAAGTCCTTTTTTCTTGTTTGATGATGGAGGGAGTTAGACAAGATGGAAGCTTGGGGACCCTCATCGCTCTGATTCTAGGCTTCTCTTCCTCTGTGAGGCTTCTCTGACCTTTTGATTTCACAGTACTCTCTGTCTTTCTTTCTCTCTGTGTGTGTACATGTGTTTCAGAAATTCTAGTCCTGCTGAACATTGTGGTCTATCAGCATCTCCTTTTGGAAGTAGCGTGTCTATGAAATTAAAGCATCATGAAATAACTGGCATAAAATATTAAAAAAGACAATAAAGAATCATTTGGATAGCCTCTACTTGAAGTAATTAAAGACAAGGTTTTTAATGATAGAGATCCTGAGAGTTAATAAAGAAAATGACATAGGAGGATTGGATACTAAACATTTGTCTGCTTGGCTTCTGAATTGTTCAACTGTACTTAATCATGCTTTTTAATTTAAGGAGCAGGAAATGTTTATTTTGAAAGATGTGTTGCTAGACTGAAGATGGATAGGTTTTTATATCCTTTGGAAAACACCTACTTTCTTATATTATCATTTTTTCAAATATTTCTTTGCCATAAAGAACCAGTTTCATCTGTGGTTTATTATTTGGATACTAGTTATCTCATGGACTGGACCCTCCGTGCTTTTTCATCAGATACATACTACTCAGACAGTCAGTCCATTGCGTTTTCTCAATAGCCAGATCCAAGATCAGTGCAGGAATGGAATCTTCCAAGGAGCAGCCACCCTGAGGCACCAGGTGGGTTGGGAGCACAGAGGGGTGTGGTTTGAGAAAGTGCACAGGGCAGAAGGAAGGTGCCCACGGCCCGGGTTCAAATGGACTGAGTGCTTCTGGCTGGCCAGCCTACCTCCAGCCTTCACCCCTCATGCAAACCTCCATCAGGATGCCTCCTGTGACAGTGGGTCAGTGAGGGCCTGGGGAGCATTCCTGGTGTTGCTGAGGAAGCGAGATAAATAGAATTTTCAAGCCATGCATTTAGAAAAGTGTACATGTCAATATATTTGGTTTCTGACTCTCAGCCTTCAAGAACCATCATCACTTTTGAATACTGGAGTAGGTAGCCATTCCCTTCTCCAGGAGATCTTCTTGACCCAGAGACCGGGTCTCTGCATTGCAGGCAGATTCTTTACTGTCTGAGCCAGCAGGGAAGCCCCTTCTTTACCTTCAATAGCGGCTAAATCCTGATATCCAAGTCTTCCCAGGACATTGAAAATTCCCGCCTACACAGGACTCAGTACATTTAACAACACTTCTGTTTCATTTGCCTACCTTATAGGGATGAATTCATTTCAATAAAGCATGTGAAAGTTTCCCAGTAAACACTCAATACATTCCCAAACCTTTCTAATAGCATCTCCTATATTTGGAAGAGAGACAGGGTGGTGTGTGCAAAGCTTATGGATTTCAGAGAAATAAAACTCCAGATGCATGCCTACGCTTCACCATTGGCAAGCCAGTGGATAAGGGGGAGTCCCACAACTTCTCTGGAGCTCAATTTCCACAGCTCTAAAATGCAGTGATGGACTAGGGAATGTGCCTTTCAGTTAAAAAACATCTGCAAGCTACAAAATAACTAATTCAGACAAATAGCTATACTTTTTTTATTGTTGGTGGTCAGTGTTAAGTATCTGTCCTTCACCATCTCCAGGAGCTTGCTCAAACTCATATCCATTGAGGCGATGATGCTATCCAATCATCTCATCCTCTGCCGCCCCCTTCTCCTCCTGCCTTCAATCTTTCCCAGCATCAGGGTCTTTTCCAACGTGTTTCAGCTCTTCACATCAGGTGGCCAAAGTATTGGAGCTTCATATCAGTCCTTCCAATGAATATTCAGGATCGATTTCCTTTAGAGTTGACGTGCTTGATCTCCAGGCTGTTCAAAAGACTCTCAAGAGTCTTCTCCAACACCACAGTTCAAAAGCATCAGTTCTTTGGTGCTCAGCTTTTTTTATGGTCCAACTCTCACATCCATGCATGACTACTGGAAAAACCATAGCCTTGACTAGACAGACCTTTGTTGGCAAAGTGACGTCTCTGGTTTTTAATACACTGTCTAGATTTGTCATAGCTTTTCCTCCAAGGAGCAAGTATCTTTTTATTTCCCGGCTGCAGTCACAATCTACAGTGATTTTGGAGCCCAAGAAAATAAAGTCTGTCACTGTTTTTTGTTTTTTTTTTGCTCTGGATGATTAACTGTGATTTGTATTCAGCTGAGATTGACAGACTCAAAGTTCCCTTTTCAACATACTAGGATTTCTTGCATCAGATGAAGCCCTCAGAAAAGAAGATGTTTTTGTCTCCAGTGACAGGTATCTGGTATACTTAAGTCTTCCATTTCATTATTCACCTTCATGTTTTCACTCAAACACATGTGGTTTTCAAACACAGGAAAGAAAACATGGTAACCTGTGGTTATAATTTCCACTAGAAAATAGAAAAAGTGTAGCTCAGAGTGTTTGCGAGGAGTTCCTTTAACAGTGAAAACTTGTGTTAGAAGAGTTTTTTTCTTGAGAAGAGCAGTTAGTCATTGCACATTTAGAAGCTATTGGAAAATGGGGCCTGATGACATCTGTTGTCATGAAAATAGACAGAGAAGGCAAAGATATCAGTGTCCTGGGCATTTTCCATTCTCCAGTACGTTTTCAAGCAGCCACTTTTTAAATTCAAATTCTGGGAAATTGGGAGAAAATGTCATCTAGGTGGCCCTTCCCATTCCCCAAGTAGCTCTTGAGTGTTTTTTTTTATCAGAGCCCATCTTGAAGCAAGTTGGTCTGCTCACAATTGCTCTTCCTCAATCTAGCGTTTTATCTTCATGGTTGTTTTCAACAAGGGTTCCACCTTCCACTGTGATCAGCTGAGTCTCATCTGAAATGAATGAACTCTTCAGTAAACATGTAAAGAACATCAGCTAAGTTTATGATGTGAGCCCATGTCTGAATTTCAGTGTATCAGAAGGAAATGCAAGCAGTAAACAACCAAAAAAACAAACAAACAAACAAACAAACAAACCCCATAAACAAGCAGACAAAAACACCCTCTGGATTTTCTGAAATGGAACCATCAAAAACTATTAGAGATGCAACTGAGTCTTGTGCAGATTCTGTTTTCATAGGACATTTTCATAAGACACTGTCATTTTGACCTTGGAAACCTGCTTTTCAGATGTTTGGATGACTTAGCAGTGAAGGGAAACCACTCGACTAAGTCTCATGCATTGTTTCAAGAAGCCATCTGCTAAAGCTGCCATGGGGTCACAAAGAGTCGGACATGACTGAGCAACTGGACTGAACTGAACTGAAAGCTGCCAGAGAAATGCATAAAGGGGGGAAGAAGTACATGATAATTGAAATGTTTTTCTTCTGGTTGCCTACCCATCACAATCAAAGAAGAATATGATACGTACAGCTCTGTAATGTGTCAAGAGGAACAGACAGAAGTCATTTTCACATGCACATTCAGCCTTAGAGGGAACAGAGACACAGGAGAACAAGAAAGCAGAGTGGGCTGTCCCACCTCTGCCAGGCTCTTATCTGCCACAGAGCGAGATGGTATCAGCAAGCATGTGTTTAGACAGGAGCACAGACGTGTGTGATGAGACCTGCATCTGTGTCAATGCAGGCCGCCAGGGGCCCCTGCAGCCTGGCCTTGCATGATGGCTGGAAGGACCCCCTTGCCGCCCACCTCACATATGCTGCTCCTTCAGCCCAGCCTTCCAGGGGCGCCTTTCTCTGACATCTGCCCCAGCCCTGCTCTCCAGGCCCCTCTGTGAGTCATCCTCACCACTCAGCCTGGCCACACTGGCCTCACCCCATTCCCTCCCATACCAGACAACCCTCAGCTCTGGACGTCTGCACAAACTTCCTTCGGGTTTTGGTCTCATCATCACTTTCTCAACAAGCATTTCCCTGATGGCCCTGTTTAAAATCACAGCCTAAGAGCACCCTCCCCATCCATCCACCCACACTATTGCTGCGTGTCCCTCTGCCCTTCACCTCTCCCTAGTCCCCTTCTCAGTTTCATCTTTCTGGAACATAAACCCTAAGCCAGCAAGGATTAGTTTTTCTGTTTTGTGTTCTATCGTATCTCCAACAACATGGCACATGGAAGTCATTCAAACAAGATTTGTTATATAGATGAATTAATTAAAGGTAGTTAATCACAATACATTGTGAAATATGAAATATTTTCACATATATTTATGTGAAAGAATGGAATGGCTATAGATTTAACGAGTCCTTTCCTATTGCAGCAGTTAATCCATTTACAAATAAGAACCAAGAGCAAATGCTTTATTTTTTATGTATGTATTTCCTGTCCCCACCACTTTATTGAGGTAGAGTTGACAATGAAAAATTGTGTCTATTTAAGGTATATACATTAACCGTGAGATGGTTGGATGATATCCCTGACTCAATGGACATCAGTTTGAGCAAGCTCCAGGAGATGGTGATGAACAGGGAAACCTGGTGTGCTGCAGTCCATGGGGTCGTGAAGAGTCAGACATGACTGAGCTGAACTGAAAGGTATACTATATGATGGCTTGATATATAGATACAATATCCTATTGGTTTTTTATTTTTCTGGCTGTGCTGGGTCTTCGATGAGGCACAAGGGCTTCTCTAGCTGTGGTGCCTGGGCTAATTACCCCATAGCATATGCGATCTTAGTTCCCAGACCAGGGATGGAATCTGTGTCCCCTGCATGGGGAGGCAGATTCTTAACCCCTGGACCCCCAGGGAAGTCCCTACAATATCGTGTTGTTAATGCTCGTCACATTGCTGTACACTAGATCTGAAAACACTAAGTTGAATTAGTCCTTTCTCATCATAAGAAGCATTTAATATATTTACAGATAAAAACAAAGAGCATATATTTTAAAAGGAATGCTTTCCCTCAGAAAATTGGAATCCAATCACCTCCATTAAAAACTAGTAATAAGTCACTGTTGGGATGTGAGGGGAAGAAGGATGATAAAAGATGGTGGAATGACAGGTGGATTGAAGGTTGGCAAGGTTTGCAAGGTTGGCTGGAGCAAGAATACTAGAAGGAGTGATCTAGAAAGTCAGCCATTGATGGTCAAGAACTGGAAGGCTTGAAGTTATCTGTAATGACAAGGTCAAGAGGAGGGCCATGGGATGCGTTAAAGGATGAGAAAATAGGAGGAGAAGGCCAAGGAACTGAGAGCACAGTAGAGGATCACTTACATGGATGCAGAACAAAGACAGGAATACTGTTAGAGAAATGACAGCGAGAGAGGACCTAAAAAACCCAAGGGGTTTTGGGAGAGTGTCCTGGAGACAATGATGGATAAAGCCAAGAAGGAGGGGAAATTGGGTCAGGGTAACATCTGCTGGCATAAAATTCAAACAGAGGGAGTTTTAGGGAGGCAGAAGAGAGGTTTGTTTGGAAAACAACGTGCGGAATAAGTAGAGTATCCACCAGCCTCAAGACCCCATGGCATGAAGGGTATCAAAGAGGAAAACGCAACAACTGCTTGAGAAGACTTCCAGTAAGGCGGGTCCTCAGAAGACATCCAAGGAAGTGAAAAACACGAGCACAGAAATGGTCAGGGAGTGGAGGGAACTTTCTCATGATTGACTAGAGTTCCAGTGGACCCAGTTAGGGAAGCCTTGGAGCGGGAGAGGTTTAAAAATAATCTTGATGGTATAGATGAACTTATTTGCAAAGTAGAAATGGAAACACAGGTGTAGTGAACAAACATAAGAGTACCCAAAGGGAAAAAGCGGGTGGCATGGATTGGGAGGTAGGAACTGACATAGATACACTACTATGTATGAAATAGATAACTAACGAGCACAGGCTGTATTGCACAGGGAACTCTACTCAGTGCTCTGAGTGACCTAAATGGGAGATGACTCCAAGGAAGAGAGGATGTGTGTATACTGTGTGGCTGATTCACTTTGCCGTATAGCAGAAATTAACACTGTAAGGTAACTAGACTCCCATTAAAAATAATAGTAATCTTGGAAATAGAAATGTATGCCAATGTATAAGTCAGGCCCACACGCAGGGCTTATGCATTTAATGTGGGCAATGAAAGAATGACAGGACGAAGGTGAGCCTTGTAGATTTTGCTTCCTCAACTGGATGAATGACGGTACCCCTTGACTGTGATGGGAATGAATTCAGAGCTCTATTTGGGTAGCATTACACTGGAGAAGCCCTAGATATACACTTGTAATGGTCAAGTGGGCAGTTGGATAGATTTATTCTTTAATGTCGAGGCAAGGTCTAAGAATATAAACTTACTCTGGGAAATATTATTGCCAAGGCTGTTGGGATTAGTGTCATCAGCTGGTTATCTCATCCTCTTACCAGGAGGAAAGGTTCTTGGGAAACGCAGTCCAGGTCAGCTATGAGTGAGTGGAATTGAGAGTAAATTTAGTACAGGGATAGATAAGTAACCACAATTTAAGAAATTCCCAAACCCCAGAGAGCTGCCAGTAGTTTTCATAAGTTTGATGCCAAATCAATGAGTTTCTACTCATTTAGTAAACTGGCATGAGTCTATTTGTAGCCTCAATTCCACTTAGTGTGAATATTCAATTATAGAATTTTGCCCCAGACCTCACAGGGGAGGGGGCACAGTATAATATATGGCATATGTACCATAGCAGCTTTCCTAAAATTAAAAAAGACAATCTGGATTCTGAAGTATCTGTTAAAAAGTTTTGGGAAAGAATTCATAAAACTGTACTGCCAGGGTCCAACCCTGGTGGATCCAGGGATGCTCAAAGGTGGGACGGAGCAGGCGGATAGGAAAGGATAGGACAGGATAGCTCAGGACAGGATAGAACAGTAGGAAATTAATGAAAATAGGAGGCTGAATAACTTGGTTTATGGGGAAAGCCAATAAAACCTCAAGACAAGAGGTTTGCACCATCTACGTAGGCCACCAGCGTCCACTTGAATCTCTAAAGGGACCCCACCGTGGGTCCACTTTTCTTGCAGAACTTATAGCCAGGGCAAGTAAGTAGACGTGGTGAGCCTCCCGCTCCAGATGGGAATTCAGCCTGGAGGTAAAGTACAAGAGGACAGAGAGATAGAGAGAGAGAGGTGTGGGAGCCAGATGTCCCTAAAGAACGAGTCTAGGAGAGCGAGTCGGCGAGACCAGCCTGCAGAACCAGTCTGAGAAATTCTGGTCCGAGAAATAAAAACCGCTCTGAGAAACTGTTCCCGAGAGAAACTGGTCCGGACAAACTGCTCTGAGAAAACTGTTCTCGAGGAAGCTGACTCCAAACTTTATTTTTCACATCCCCTTTTTATACCATGAAGATCAATGAGTTTCACAAATTTTGGCAATGACAGCAGCCCTCTTATCGAGAGCAGGCTTAGTCTCTGCATACCTAATTGTATACACAAGTCTTAGGTAATTTACATCATCTTCCAGCCAAAAGGCGAATTCGACAATTTACAGCTCTTTTCTAAGTATTAGTTTTTCCAAGGTCTGGCACCATTTTCGGGAGGTGCTAAACAAGATTGGATTTTCATAAATGCAAGGACACAGCAAACAGGAGTACAAATGATTTATAAAAGAAACAATTAACTCAAAGGCCTAGTGTTGCTAACATCAAAAAAAACTACTACATTTTTATCCCCAAATATAGTTTGTATAGCAGAAACTTCCAGGTGCAGATAAGGAGGTCTGGCAACAGTCACTGAAGCAACAGTGGAATAAATCTATAAGGCTTTGGCTCTTAGGAGAAGTTTGTAACTTAAGACACTTCAAGGCTCTTTTGCCCCTCACAGCTGGGGGTTGCGAGCAATTCACGGGCTTGTAAAAGGTCAGGGGAAACTGTTTAAGCAGGATAGAGCATTATCAAAGGGGTTTGGGCTGCAACTCTCCTTTCAAATGCAGGGAGCTAAGACAGTGAATTAACTCTATCCGAGAAACTGGCAGAAAACAGTGGAGAAACAGACAAATACAGAAAATTTTTATTATTGGGGCACATGCTCAGGAAAAACCAGGGAGAAATCCAATGACTCAGATTGCTCTGCCACCTGAGTGTGCCTTGTGACTCTGTCACGGGTAGGATTCCTCGCGCTGGCTTCCCACACTGTACCACAGGGATGTCCCTGGTGGTCCACTGGTTAAGATTTTGCCTTCCAGTGCAGAGGGTGCAGGTTCAATTCCTGGTCAGGGAACTGAGATCCCACATGCCTCATGGTCAAAAAACCAAAACATAAAATGCAAGCAATATTGTAACAAATTCAATAAAAGACTTTAAAAATGGTCTACTTATGAAACAAAACAACAAAAAACTGTACCACAATCATCAGTTCAGTTGAGTTGTTCAGTCGTGTCCGACTGTTTGTGACCCCAGGAATCGCAGCATGCCAGGCCTCCCTGTCCATCACCAACTCCCGGAGTTCACTCAGAGTCGCATCCATCGAGCCAGTGATGCCATCCAGCCATCTCATCCTCAGTTTGTTCCCTTCTCCTCCTGCCCCAAATCCCTCCCAGCATCAGGGTCTTTTCCAATGAGTCAACTCTTCGCATGAGGTGGCCAAAGTACTGGAGCTTCAGCTTTAGCATCATTCCTTCCAAAGAAATCCCAGGGTTGATCTCCTTCAGAATGGACTGGTTGGATCTCCTTGCAGTCCAAGGGACTCTCAAGAGTCTTCTCCAACACCACAGTTCAAAAGCATCAATTCTTCGGCGCTCAGCCTTCTTCACAGTCCAACTCTCACATCCATACATGACCAAGCTGGCTTCCCACAATTTCCCATGAAGTGATGGGACCAGATGCCATGATCTTCGTTTTCTGAATGTTGAGGTTTAAGCCAAGTTTTTCACTCTCCTCTTTCACTTTCATCAAGAGACTTTTTAGCTATTATCTTATTGCTATATTTGATTTGATGGTATTTTGTTGAGTATATTTACATCTGTATTCAGAAGAGATATTGGTAGTAGTTTTCTAGTGATATCTTTCTCTGGCTTTAGTAACAGGGTTATTCTGGCCTCAGAATGAGTTGAGAAGAGTTCTCTCCTCTCCTGTCTTTGGAAAGACTTTGAGAAGGACTGATGTTAATTCTTTAAACTCCAGTAGAGTTCATCATGAAGCCCTCTAGTGCTGGTCTTTGCTGGGAGTTTATTACTTTTGTTAAATCTTTTGTTAACGCGCTACTCACGTTTTCTATTCCTTCTTGTGTTAGTTTTGGTGCTTTGTGTGTTCCTGGGAATTGGTACATTTAATCAAACTTATCTAATCTTTGACATATAATTATCCATCATATTTTCATAGTCCCTTTTATTTCTGTAAGATTAGTAGTAGTGAACCCAGTAATGAACTCAGATTTATTCTTGATTTCAATGGTTTCTGTAATCTCTTTTTTTCTTGGTTAGCAAAAGGTTTGTCGGTCTTGTTGATCTTTTCAAAGAGCCAGCTTTTGGTTTTATTGACTCTGTTGTTATCTGTTCTCTCATTTATGTCTGCTTTAATCTTTATTATTTCCTTTATTTTGCTTGCTTTAGAGTCAGTTCTTTTCTCTGGATTCTTCAGCTGGGAAGTTAGGTTATTGATTTGAGTTGTTTTTTTTTTTTTTTTTTTTTTTAATTTTTTGCTGCACCTCATGGCTTGTGAGATCATAGTTCCTTGACCAGGGATAGAAATCAGGCTTCCGGCAGTAGAAGCATTGAGTCCCAACCACTAGATCGCCAGGGAAGTCCTTTCTTGCTGATCTTCTGTCTAGTTGTTCAATCCATTGTTGAAAGTAGGATTAACGTCTCAGCTCTTATTTTTAAACTGTTCATATCTCTCTTCAATTATGTCACTTTTTGCTTCATATATTTTGGGGCATGCGTTTGCCTTAAATATGTTTTTCTTTTCCACTAGTGATATAAACAATGCCACATAATCTGGATTTATTTGTCAAGAATTATTGGATGCTCTGATACATTGTTTTAAAATGTATACTTCCTGTGTGTAATATACATAACAAAATTTATTTTCTCTAAAACTTTAGCTTTTGTGGGTTCCATAGAAAGATTGGGCTTCCTAGGTGGCACTAGTGGTAAAGAACCCACCTGCCAATGCAGGAGACAAAAGAGATGTGGGTTCAATCCCTGGGTCAGGAAGAGCCCCTGGAGGAGGGCATGGCAACCCCTCCAGGATTCTTGCCTGGAGAATCCCATAGCCAGAGAAACCTGGCAGGCTACAGTCCATACAGTTGGAAGGAGTCAGACACGACTGAAGCGACTTAGCACGCACAGAAAAATAATTAGTTTTTCATTGGCTAGTACCATAAAAAAGTTGTTATATAAGAAGGTGACAAGTAACATTTGTATAGTATAATTCTATAAGTATTTATATGTACATTTTCCATTTAACCATCATATTACCCGTGGAGTGCCGAAGACAGCTTATATTCCTTTGGTGACACCATGCTGGTATCTTGAAACTGACTGTGTTGGGAGTATTCATATCATAGAATCTGAAAGTGCTACAAAACTGATCACTCTGTCCCTTGGAGAGTCAGTTGGTACCACAGCATCATCTTCTTTTTTCCAATTAAGTACAAAAACAAAAAATTTTCCAGAGTAGAAATGTCATCCCCCAAATTACTCAGCTACGTGGGTGAGATTAGATAACCACTCAGGTAGTTCTTCTACCTGAAAATACTTTCTCCCTAAGTATTCTTAAGATCCCACATGCATTTGTCTTCTCCATCCCAGCAGATAGGCCTGAAGTGTTTTTGAATAGTTTCAACAAAATCCATTATCTATATTTATTTCATAGGATTTGCAACTCTGTTAACATTAGACTGTGGAGAAAAAAGTATTTCCATATACTGACATTTTAATGATTTAGGTTTGATTTTGCCAAGAAACTGAATTTTTTTCTGGAAGGCTTTTCTTACAGTCTTTTTAATATCATGCTATTAGACAATCTTTAAATTCAGTGAAAATTCTTCTGGCAGAGGCTAAGACCTTAGGTAAAGAGATCAAGTAACTAAGAGGTTCAGTCAGTCCAACATCACTGGATTGGTAGGTTAGCAAGGCCACAGTGTGAATGAAGACGTGTGCTATCCCATTTACGCAGGTGTTTGTGGGATTTGATGGAGCTTGGGGATATGGAAGCCTGGTAGCAATATGCTTGAATTTCCCTCTGAACACATGTCAAGGCATAAACATCCTTCAGTTTCTAGAATCACCCTGCTTGGCACTGTTTACCTGCTAATCCCACAGGCTAAAGGACTGCTTAGTCTTCTTTAAGTTCTCATTGCTTTTCATTGGTGCCTCTATTAGGCCAAAATCCATCACTTTCATTATTACATTTCCTCTGCATTTCATATGTAATGTTGTTGCACCAGGGTCCTGGGGTAAACCCAGGATTCTAATAAATGACCTATTCTAAGAATGAACTTCCTGGTGGCTCAGTGGTAAAGAATCCACCTGCCAGTGCAGGAGATGTGAGTTCCATTCCTGGATTGAGAAGGTCCCCTGGAGAAGGAAATGGCAACCCACTCCTGTATTCTTGCCTGGGAAATCCCAGGGACAGAGGATCCTGGCAGGTTACAGTCCATGGGTGCCGGGGTCCAGCCCCTGCAGGATCCAGGGGAATCTTTAGGAGAAATGGTGTTGGTGAATGAATGAATGAATGAATGAGAGAAGATTAGAGGAGAGAAAGAGGCTGATATTCCTTGGTTTATACAGAAAGCCAATAAAGCCCTGAGACAAGGAGCTTGCTCTGTTCATGGAGGCCACAGGTGCCCTCCCGGTCTCCCGAGGGAGTGAAGACACAGAACACTTTCCCGTTCAGGTCTTAGAAACCAGGCAGATAAGTGAATGCAGAGAGCCTCTATGCTCCAAGTGATCAGCCTGAAAAACAGAGTAAGAGAGATAAAAAAAGAAAGACATGGGGTTACCAAGCTTCGGTGAGCGAGGCCCATTATTTTATTTTCAAAAGGGACTTTTATACCCTAACTTGTACATAGAAGGAAATGAAAGATGCAAGGTCATACAGAGTCAGCCCAAACATTCCAGCAGTTTTGCCCTTATCAAAACCAGGATTTTTTCTGCAAACCTTTCCCATAAACAATGTTGTGTACATTATCTTCTGGCCTTGGAGGCCTGTGAACATTTTATGACCCTCTTTTGATAAAGGCTGCTCAACCAGAAAACATTTTCCCTTGAAATGTTTTTTCTTTATATTTCTAATCTATGTCAGCCTCAGAAAATGCTAAACAGAGTTACATTTCTCATGGAGCAAAGGTGCAGTGAGTTACAAGAAAGAACGAATTAGCTCCAAGGTCTGATGTGGTTAATATCAAGGCTACACTTTGCTTTTCTTACATTCCAACTCTGTTAACTAATGCACTCCCAGATGCACAGTGGATAAGAGATATGGGAACTTAGCAACAAGCATTGGCCCAATAATGAAATCTTATATCAGCACTACTCTAATAGTTTTTAACTCTTTGAAAGGCTCTATGTTTTAGGCTTCCCATGCCTCTCACAGTTGGGAGGCTGTGAATAATCACATGCGTAGCTGCAAGAGCCTAGATAAACCTGTCAGGCAAGCTAGAAAGCCATCAGAGGGATTTGAATTAAAATACTCCTATCATGTCCAGGAGACTTATTAGTTAGAGCCCCAAGCTGATTTTCTCCAGAGAAAGGTGGTCGGGGATAGCCCCCTGTTAAAGTCAGAAGAGTTGGTAAAAGACATAAAATAGTAAGACAGACAGATTCTGGTTTTGGGGTAGCTGCTCGAGCAGGTCTAAGGAGCCCCTTGAGTCCTGAAGCCTCGCTTATCAGGTCTCTTCCACATGACCTTGTCATGGGTGGGATGGCCCTGCTGGCTCCCAGCACATGGGATCACAAGAGTCCAGACACAACTGAGCGACTAAACAACAACACAATGCTGAGAATGAGTGACTATATCACGTGTGATTTAAGTTCTGTTTTCCTTCATGTATCCAGTTATCATGCTCACTTTTTTTAAGTGGAGGGGGGAGCTGTGCTGGGTCTTTATTGCTGCGTGAGGGCTTCTCTTATTGCAGAGCACTGGCCCTAGAGCTCAACAATCTGATTGTGGTGTGCTGGCTGAGTTGCTCAGAGGCATTTGAAATTTTAACTCCCCTACCAGGGATTGAACTCATGTCCTCTGCAGTGGAAGGTGGATTCTTAACCACTGGGCCGTCAGGGAAGTCCCCTCATGTTCACTTTTAAGTACATGCTACACTTTCCAGTTGTCCCAATCTTACTTTACTGCATCTTCTTTCTGAATGAACTCTTCTATATTTGTTCCTAAAGAATCTCATTCAATTTGTTTAATTTTGTCCCACTTAACCAGTCACACACATTTAAAATCTGCCCCCCAAAATGTTAGTCACCCAGTTTGATGACATTTGCCAATTTAGTGAGTAAATTTGATTATGCATCTTTTTTTCTCTAAGTCATTAAAAAGATGTTAAAAACTCAGGACCAACTCTGGTGCAACTCCAGCCTAAGTGCCCTTATTTCAACACCCAGATAACAAAGGTCACTTTTTAGGGACTACATGCTACTCAGTAGTACATATGCCAGGATGATTACACAGTAAAGATGTAACTTGAGCTAAGTAACAAAGCTGAAAATTAAAACAAGACTTAATATAACATAAAGATTCCGTATGGAGATCAAGGACTTAGAGCTGGGCATAGTCCTATGTTTTAATTTTTCTGATTCTTCAGAAATGGTTCACTAAACTGTCTTAATAGAATAATACAACATATTATGGAATCTGACTTCTTTCCTAAGACTTCTAGAGATTTAAAAATGAAATTTATCAGTCCTAATCTAGTTAAATTAATTAGAGTCCTAGTTATTCCTATAGTCTTATTTGAAAAATAAGGACTCTAGTATCTCCCCTTTGTAGAGTTGTTGGAAAACTTTAGTGAGATGATCTGGGTAGAATGTTTAACATAGTATGCAGTACATGATAAGCACTGTCTTGCTGTTTGCTGAACCCAGGGTAGGCACAGTGTGAGTTAGGAAGCTGGAAGAAGATATGAGGAGCCTTAGGAACTACAGACATTCTTTATTCGCTGATGGCTGATGCAGCTGCAAGGGCTGTTCAGGTGGTGCTTATATAGATATACAGAACAATGGTGGCATGTGGCCAAGTGAGTACATCATGATGTGTGTGTGCAGTGCTATAAATAATCTCAGCTGTTCCATAGGCATGCAGAGTAATTGTTTACAGGATGTGGGGTGTGAGCAAGAGGACGAGGATGGGGGCAGCGGGGGGCAAGAGAGACTAACCATTGCCATCTTGGCTAATAGCTCTTCCCTTATAAGCACTAAATAAGTGGTTTTATTTTGTTATTATTATTGCTAAAATAGATAACCATTTTTGAGCACCTGTGTTGGGCTGGATGCTAACTATAAATCAGTTATATAACGGTTTGTATGGTAACTTAACATACTCATTTAGCACCAAACCAAAGCTGAAGCCTCAGTGAAATGTTTTGGTTCTGAAGACTACTTCTGTTTCAGTTTGGGACCCACCCTGGAACCTGAGGAAGTGGTAGACAAGCTGATAGATGGGATCCTGACTGAGCAGAAAATGATCTTTGTTCCATCTTATCTCAACTTTTTATCATTGATAGAAAAGTAAGTGACAGTGATGTTTGTCCCCATGATAAATTTTTCTATTACATGTTTTCACTCAGATTTAAAGCCAGGCATTTGATAAAGCACAATTACATGGATTAAGTTAATAAAAACAATAGTTAAGCTTAAGGAAGCCATCTGTTTTTAAAACCACATTTGTTAATCATTCAAGCACGATTGGAATGAGCTTCCCTGATAACTCAGTTGGTAAAGAATCCACCTGCAATGCAGGAGACCCCAGTTAATTCCTGGGTCAGGAAGATCCACTGAGAAGGGATAGGCTACCCACTCCCGTATTCTTAGGCTTCCTTTGTGGCTCAGCTGGTAAAGAATCCACTTGTAATGCGGGAGACCTGAGTTCAGTCTCTGGGTTGGGAAGATCCCCTGGAGAAGGGAAAGGGTACCCACTCCAGTATTCTGGCCTGGAGAATTCCACGGACTGCATAGTCCATGGAGTCACAAAGAGTCAGACACGACTGAGCAACTTTGACTTTCAAGATTGGAAGAGCAATTAGTTAATTGCAAGAGCAATTAGGCAACTAATTTCTATAAATTTTTTAAAAATATTTTTTTAAAGAAAGAAGTTTGTATATTTCTGGAAGTTCTATCATAAATGAATGCACGCATATGAAGGAGGGTAATTTTTAAGCATTATTACATAATGGAATTATGTGACATTGATATTTGAGGAGATCATAGTCAAGTTTTAGACATTCATTTAAAATATACAACAGAATCACTGAGCTCTTACTTTGTGCAAAATTATACTGAAGCATATTGCTAAATAATTTTTTATACTGAAGGAATTGCTAAATTATCTTTTATAATTTTAGAGACCCTTGAGACTTGCTACTTCAGATCTGGCCCATGGACCAGCAGCCTAGGCATCACCTGGGAGTTTGTTTGCAATACAAAATCTTCTGATTCCCCAGATCAGAATTTGCATTTTAGCAAGACTCATAGGTGATCTCTATGCATACTCAAATATGAGAAGCATTTCTTTGGAGCAGTAGCTTTCAACTTTGGTGCCATTGGAATTCACCTGGGACTTAAAAAAAAATGCCAACACCTGACATCTGCCCCCAAGATTCTGATCTAAATGGTCTGTAGTGTGGCCTGGTCTCTGAGAGATACAGCCTTCTAGCGATTCCAATGTACAGCCAAGATTGGAAACTGCTGGTTTAAAGAATATCTCATAACACATTACCCCGTTACTTTTTTGGAAAGGCTGTGTGCCGATGAGGCTGCTTAAGGGGAAACAGAAGGATGACTTAGGTCAGAGGGGAAAAAACGCCTCTTGCTGCTTGTCCCTAGAGTCAGGCTTCTGTGACATAGATCACTTGGGAAGTCAGTTTAAAAATTAGATACCTGGATCTTACCTCTAGAGATTTTGATATAAGATGTTTGAGTTGGGATCCAGAAGTCTCTTATTTCAACAGGCAGTTGTTGCAGGCATTTGGTTCAAAGGTCATACACTGAGAGTTACTGATATAGAGTCAAAAAAAAAAAAAAAAAAAACCCAAGAGATCAAAAGCACAAGTGGCTTGTGTCAGGCTTTTTAAGCCCCTTCTGCTAGGAACTATGGTTGAAATTACCTTAAAGTTTAGGTAGTAAAGCTCTAGCGTCTTCTTGGTGAATAAATGAGTGAAAACCTGTGAAGTGTTTCACATTACACTTGTACTGTGTAAGTGCTCAGTCCTTTAGAATGTAACTCTCTGAGAGAAGGAATTTGCCTGGTTTTCATCACTGTATCCTCACACTTTGAAGAGTTAATGGACACGTTTGTTGTTGTTGTTTAACCACTAAGTCGTGTCTGACTCTTTTGAGACCCCATGGACTGTAGCTCTCCAGGCTCCTCTGTCCATGGAATTTCCCAGGCAAGAATACTGGAGTGGGTTGCTGTTTCCTACTCCAAGGATCTTCCCAACCCAGAGATCAATCTCAAGTCTCCTGTGTCTCCTGCACTGGCAGATGGATTCTTGACCACTGAGCCACCAGAATTAGCTAGACAGGTTGTCACATAGGAGCACCAAAATGTCTGTTTGTTGATTAAATAAATAAAGATTACCTAGACCATTAGCATAGCGATTCACAGTTTGTGTTCTAGAGTTAGATGAAGCTGTGTTTTTATAACCTGCTCACTGCATGAACATGGATGAGTTATCTATTTTGAAGCTCCGTTTCTTCATCTGTCATATGGAGACAAGACTTTGCAGGGCTGTGAGGAATAAACAGAATAATGCATTTAAAATGTCTAGTATACAATAAAACTATATTTTTATATATTATGCTACTATCATTATAATTATCACTACTATTAATATTGCCCTGATTTTCCTCTGACTGTGAATGTTTGGTGCTCAATTTTCAAACCTTATTTTAATTCTATCTAAGCAGATGTCTGTATATAGTTACACTGACTTACATATTCTGTTTAGTTTCTCTCAGACTTATTGGAATGTGACAAGTTCCTCAGTATTCTTAAGTGTAGGGTAGGGAGAAAAAAATTAAACCTACTATGTGTCCATCACTGTTTAAAGCATTTTATATATTTTTAAATTTATTTATTTTTAATTGAAGGATAATTGCTTGACAGTATTGTGTTGGTTTCTGCCATACACCAACATGAGCCAGCATTTTATGTTAACACATCGATTCTTCACAAGAACGCTGTGGCATAGGTGCTAATTCTTTCATTTACATGGAAGGAATTTAAGCTCTTCTGTTAAATAACTTGTTCAGTACTATGTTCAAAACCAAGTACATTGTCTGCATTTTCTTTTAGCAATTCTGCGTCTTTGGTATCTTAATGGAATATTTTAATAGTTTCAGAATTACAAAGTATAAAATTAGTTCCTATTCTTACTTCCTTTCCAATGTCAGTTTTCTTTTTTTAAGAGCCTTTATTTAGCATCTGAACTATTCAGTTCTATACACCTTGTCTTTTAGGTATTTTTAAAAATATTCAAGTATATTTATTTTGAAGGCTAAATCTTTCAAGTCACTCTTACCATAAAGAAGCCTAAACCTCTTCTCTTTTCCTTTTCAAAAGGAATTGGATTTCTTTAGAAAGAACACATAATAGTGACTCAGAGTTAATGTTCTTAATCTTATTTAACATGGACATGAAATATGATAAACATAAGTATTCTGTTTTTTTAATATAAGTATTTTTAAGATATTTTACAAATGCACTTAATATTAATTTCCTAATTTTTTTTTTTTTTTGGTATCTTTCTTTTAGGCTCCTTCCTGAGCGTTTCCAGGCAATTTTAAAACGAAAGATTGATATTAGGTTTGATGCAGTTATGGATGTAAAATGAAAGGAAAATAAGTGCTTAAGTTTCTTAAAAACTGATTTACCAGGTTTAGGTTGACTTCATCTAATTTTAGTCAGAATTTTAATGTTTTTAAAAGTATCTGCTTTTCCTAATTAACTTTTTTTCCTTCAATATCACCTTTTGAGGCTCTGTCAGGTCCTAATTTCATATAATACAGAGAAATATATTAGGAACTGATTTTGTGGGGAAATGGAGAAAAAGAGAAAGAGTTTAATAATAATTTCTAAGATTTTGTGACTCATTGAAGGCTTTGCAAGGTATGTAATGTGAATATTTGATATATTTTTATTTTCATTCAACTTTTATATAATTCACATTCCTTTTTCTATTCTACATAAGAAACAGAAATTTCAAGCTCGCTAATTGTAATGAAGGACTGTATCTAGTGGCATTTCATAGTGAATTTCATGTGATATAAGAAATACTGCCCAAACATTCATCCTACACCTTACTACTCTGTTTTCTGAGAAATACCTCATATTCCCATGTCAAACATTTAAGCACAGGGAAAATGGAGATAAATATGTGTTGCAAGTATAAAAGCATCATTGGGATTTGAGACAAAGAATTGGGAAAATGTACCCATAAGTGGCAGCAATAATAAATGAATTGAACTCAGCTTTTGGTGTTTCTGTCTTTTTATTTTGAACAGAATACAGCATAACCTTTGAATGAAAGGAAAATGGATTATGTAATCACCGTTTCTTTTTTTTTTTTTTCTCTTTTTAGTATCTGGAAATTTGTTTAAGGAAAGTTGGATTGGGTTGCCATTTCCTTCTCCACTAACACACACATACTATAGGTTCTATTACATATAAGGAAATTTCAACTGAGGTATCATTTCTACAATAAATTTCTCCCTCTTTCTCATCAACTAAATTCTTCGATACAAAGAATCAAAACACAATTACTGTTAAACTGTATTCTGTGTTAAACTGATATAAATACATACCTGAATAAAAAAATTCCTGCTTTCCAAAAACATCATTAATTTGAATATTGTAACTTAGGGTCCCCTGCATACTTCAGCTATACTACAATATCTATCAATCGGCAGAGTTTACATATTTAATGAGATCCCATCACGTTAACAGAGAAAGACACTAGAAGGTGGAGAGTCTTCTAACTCATTTTGAAACAGATTGTTTATTGTTTTGATTACTTGTTCCAGGTTGCCAAGCAGCAATTTTCAGCAGACTAGGAGAAAGCCTTTACTGAAGTTTCAGTAAAAGAACTGAGGCCCAAAATGTACTGTTTCTGCTTTCATAATAAACATGCTTTAGCTTTTAACACAATTGTCTGAAATTAACCCTTGGATGAATTTTGGCATTGACCATTATGAGAAATAAGTACTACTTGTCTCGTTTGTGGGGTACTTCTTGGATATTATGCTGACAGAATGGTAATCAGTCCCTTTTATTGAATGCTAGCTACATCCTAGGCACACTTTGCCATTTAATCCCTCAACAATCCTGTGTCGTAGGCAGTAGTGAGGAAGTTCCCAGGAGAACCTCAGAGGCTGGAAGTTGAAGGAATGCGGCAGGTGTTCTGAATGTTGTTCCCTGCGCATTTTTATTTGAAAAGCTTGCTTCGGTTCACCAACATCAGGCAATTACTGCTGTGACTCTAAGTCTGAAGACTTTTCTCTGTTATTTGAATGAAGTTAGTCCTAACTCTGATGGCCTCCCTGGTGGCTTAGTGAAAGAACCTGCTTGCCAATGCAAGAGACGTAAGAGATGCGGGTTCAGTCCCTGGGTCAGGAAGATCCCCTGCAGAGGGAAAGTTGGAGTGGGTTGCCATTTCCTTCTCCACTAACTAATAGTAACCCACTCCAGTATTCTTGCCTGAGAAATCCCACAGACAGAGGAGTCTGATGGGCGACAGTCCATGGGATCGCAGAGTCGGATATGACTGAAGCTACTAAAAAGCAGTAGCCCTAACTCTGAACCTACTCTGCCAGGGTCCAGCCCCCTCAGGATCCAGGGGAACCTGAAGGAGAAATGGCGTTGGTGAATGATTTAGAGAGAGATAAGGAAAGAATGTTGTAGATAAGAAAATAGAGGAGAGAAAGAGGCTGATATTCCTTGGTTTACACAGAAAGCTACCGGAGTACTGTACAAAAAAGATCTTCATGACCCAGATAATCATGATGATGTAATCACTAATCTAGAGCCAGACATCTTGGAATGTGAAGTCAAGTGGGCCTTAGAAACCATCACTACGAACAAAGCTAGTGGAGGTGATGGAATTCCAGTTAAGCTGTTTCAAATCCTGAAAGATGATGCTGTGAAAGTGCTGCACTCAATATGTCACCAAATTTGGAAAACTCAGCAGTGGCCACAGGACTGGAAAAGGTCAGTTTTCATTCCAATCCCAAAGAAAGGCAATGCCAAAGAATGCTCAAACTACCGCACAATTGTACTCATCTCACATGCTAGTAAAGTAATGCTCAAAATTCTCCAAGCCAGGCTTCAGCAATACATGAACCGTGAACTTCCTGATGTTCAAGCTCGTTTTAGAAAAGGCAGAGGAACCAGAGATCAAATTGCCAACATCTGCTGGATCGTGGAAAAAGCAAGAGAGTTCCAGAAAAACATCGATTTCTGGTTTATTGACTATGCCAAAGCCTTTGACTGTGTGGATCACAAGAAACTGTGGAAAATTCTGAGAGAGATGGGAATACCAGACCACCTGACCTGCCTCTTGAGAAATCTGTATGCAGGTCAGGAAGCAACAGTTAGAACTGGACATGGAACAACAGACTGGTTCCAAATAACTTACTCCTTGGAAGAAAAGTTATGACCAACCTAGATAGCATATTCAAAAGCAGAGACATTACTTTGCCGACTAAGGTCCGTCTAGTCAAGGCTATGGTTTTTCCTGTGGTCATGTATGGATGTGAGAGTTGGACTGTGAAGAAGGCTGAGCACCGAAGAATTGATGCTTTTGAAGTGTGGTGTTGGAGAAGACTCTTGAGAGTCCCTTGGACTGCAAGGAGATCCAACCAGTCCATTCTGAAGGAGATCAGTCCTGGGATTTCTTTGGAAGGAATGATGCTAAAGCTGAAGCTCCAGTACTTTGGCCACCTCATGCGAAGAGTTGACTCATTGGAAAATACCCTGCTGCTGGGAGGGATTGGGGGCAGGAGGAGAAGGGGATGACCGAGGATGAGATGGCTGGATGGCATCATAGACTCAATGGACGTGAGTCTGGGTGAACTCCGGGAGTTGGTGATGGACAGGGAGGCCTGGCATGCTGTGATTCATGGGGTCGCAAAGAGTCAGACACGACTGAGTGACTGAACTGAACTGACTGATAAAGTCTTAGAAGCTCAGGCAGGAAAGTGAACTCAGAGAGCCTCTATGTTCCAAAGGATCAGCCTGAAAAAGAGAGGGAGGGAGAGGGAGAGAGAAAAAAAGAAAAACACAGGATGACCAAGCTTCTTTGGTGAGCGAGGCCCATTATTTTATTTTCAAAAGGGACTTTTATACCCTAACTTGTACATAGAAGGAAATGAAAGATGCAAAAGAGTCAGCCCAAACATTCCAGCAGTTTTGTCTTTATCAAAACCAGGATTTTTTCTGCATACCTTTCCCATAAACAATATTGTGTACATTATCTTCTGGCCTTGGAGGCCTGTGAAACATTTTATGACCCTCTTTTGATAAAGGCTGCTCAACCAGAAAACTTATTTTCCCTTGAAATGTTTTTTCTTTATATTTCTAATCTATGTCAGCCTCAGAAAATGCTAAACAGAGTTACATTTCTCACGGAGCAAAGGTGCAGTGAGTTACAAGAAAGAAAGAACGAATTAGCTCCAAGGTCTGATGTGGTTAATTTCAAGGCTACACTTGTTTATCTTACATTCCAACTATATTACCTAATACACTCCCAGATGCACAGTGGATAAGAGATATGGGAACTTAGCAACAAGCATTGGCCCAATAATGAAATCTTACACCAGCACTAGTCTAATAACTTTTAACTCTTTAAAAGACTCTATGTTTTAGGCTTCCTGTGCCTCTCACAGTTGGAAGGCTGTGAAAAATCATACGCGTAGCTGCAAAAGTCTGGATAAACCTGCCAAGCAAGCTAGAATGCTAACAGAGGGGGATTTGAATTGAAATGTCCAGGAGACTTATTAGCTAGAGCCCTAAGTCGATTTTCTCCAGAGAAAGGTGATCAAGGATAGCCCCCTGTATGTCAGAAAAGTTGGTGAAAGGCACAAAATAGTAAGACAGACAGATTCTGGTTTGGGGTAGATGCTCGAGCTGGTCTAGGGAGGCCCTTGAGTCCTGAAGCCTTGCTTAACAGTTCTCTTCCACATGACCTTGTCATGGGTGGGATGGCCCGTGCTGGCTCCTGGCACTACTCCTCAACAGTTTAATGGGAAAGTCCATTTCAGCCATCAACCAGGCTATTTGTAAGGGTTATGCCAAAATCCAAAAGGCTCACTTTGTCTTATGATGAAAGGGGAAAGACTCCTAATTGTCAACTGTCATGGTACCCTGTGATTGTACCTAGAACCTTGATGACTGACAGCCCTCACCTTTGCAGGGTGCAGAAATCCTGACTGTGCCATGGAACTCCCCTCCGTGGACACCTTTCTCTGAGCTCTTGCTGTCATGCTGGGCCCTGCCATGGGACAGCTGGGACTCACCAGTCTCTCTCCTATTCCCTTTGAGAATATTCCTGTACTTACTTCTCTTTTTCACTTGCCCCCAAAGCCTTGCCCCCGCCCCATACTACCAGTCTCACTTGCCAGAAATCTACACTTCTTAATGAAAATGAGGATTAGCAATAGTAGGGAATCAGGCCAAAGAAAAGGGTTGAGGTTGACCCTCAGGACCTCCTCAACATCAATTTGGCTAATGAGTAAATGGCTAATAAGTGTCTTACTCAGGGAAAGGGAGCAATTAAGAGCTTCCTTTGCCAGACTGGATGACAGATTTGCATGTGCATGCATGCTGAGTCATGTCTGACATTGTGCAACCCCATGAACTGTAGCCTTCCAGGTTCCTCTGTCTGTGGAATTTTCTAGGCAAGAATACTGGAGTGGGTTGCCTTGCCCTCCTCCAGGGGATCTTCCCAACCCAGGGATCAAATCTACATCTCTTCTGTGTTCTGCATTGGCAGGCAAATCTGTACGCAGGTCAGGAAGCAACAGTTAGAACTGGACATGGAACAACAGACTGGTTCCAAATAGGAAAAGGAGTACGTCAAGGCTGTGTATTGTCACCCTGCTTATTTAACTTCTATGCAGAGTACATCATGAGAACGCTGGACTGGAAGAAACACAAGCTGGAATCAAGATTGCCAGGAGAAATATCAATAACCTCAGATATGCAGATGACACCACCCTTATGGCAGAAAGTGAAGAGGAGCTAAAAAGCCTCTTGTTGAAAGTGAGAGAGGAGAGTGAAAAAGTTGGCTTAAAGCTCAACATTCAGAAAATGAAGATCATGGCATCCAGTCCCATCACTTCATGGGAAATAGATGGGGAAACAGTAGAAACAGTGTCAGACTTTATTTTTGGGGGGTCCAAAATCATTGCGGATGGTGACTGCAGCCATGAAATTAAAAGACGCTTACTCCTTGGAAGAAAAGTTATGACCAACCTAGATAGTATATTCAAAAGCAGAGACATTACTTTGCCGACTAAGGTCCATCTAGTCAAGGCTATGGT
>SJXQ01010122.1:344045-444055 GCA_006408695.1 Aepyceros melampus | reverse complement strand
GGGCTCCAAAATCACTGCAGATGGTGACTGCAGCCATGAAATTAAAAGGCGCTTACTCCTTGGAAGAAAAGTTATGACCAACCTAGATAGTATATTCAAAAGCAGAGACATTACTTTGCCGACTAAGGTCCGTCTAGTCAAGGCTATGGTTTTTCCTGTGGTCATGTATGGATGTGAGAGTTGGACTGTGAAGAAGGCTGAGCGCCGAAGAATTGATGCTTTTGAACTGTGGTGTTGGAGAAGACTCTTGAGAGTCCCTTGGACTGCAAGAAGATCCAACCAGTCCATTCTGAAGGAGATCAACCCTGGGATTTCTTTGGAAGGAATGATGTTCAAACTGAAGCTCCAGTACTTTGGCCACCTCAGTTGACTCATTGGGAAAGACCCTGATGCTGGGAGGGATTGGGGGCAGGAGGAGAAGCGGACGACCTAGGATGAGATGGCTGGATGGCATCACGGACTTGATGGACGTGAGTCTGAGTGAACGGGAGTTGGTGATGGACAGGGAGGCCTGGCGTGCTGCGATTCATGGGGTCGCAAAGAGTCGGACACGACTGAGTGACTGGACTGAACTGAGGGCTGCCTGGAAAGCCCAGTCTTAATCTACATTGGAATCAAATCCTTCTTCCAAATAGATAGGAATTTCTACGTGATCTGAGAGCCAACCTGACCAATTTATTTTTCCTTTTCTTTCTTTTTTTTTTTTTTTTTTTTTTAGGAATGACTAGGTCAACTTCAGAATTGGAGAGATGTACCTTTTATTGGTGTCCCTGTAATTACAGGCACCCTAGTATTGCAAAAAGAGCACTTGGTCATTCTAATTCAATCTAGCTAATTCTGGAACCTTGGTTTCTTCATCTATAAAAGGATCAACTTAGATAACATAGTTTCCTAGATTATCTCCAGTTCCAGTTAAACAGATCTTTAAAATTCAGCACATGTAAAACCTAGCCTCCTCTCAACACTGTGTTCCCTAAAAAAGAATGACATTTTTAACAAGTGTCCAAGCCCCACACCTGGTGCTATATCTGCCTCCTTCCTTTCCCTCACCTTTGTCTCTCTAAAATCCCCATCCCCAACACTCACATTCAATATCAATCAACATTCCCACATATATATTTCCAGCCTGAATCTTCCCTCTAAACACCAAACAGACATCCAAATACCTTCTTGATAGCTCTGCCTGTATGGCCCATAAGCATTTCAAGGTAGCATTACTGACAGCGAGCTTTTCACGTGATCCTAACCTGCTCCAAACCCCATTATTCATTAGTCCAGTTACTCAGGCCAGAAAGATTTGCATCATCCTTGACATCCATTAAAAAAGAACTATTATTTGCTCTACCTTGAAAACGCATCCAGAATTCTGTCACCTCTTAGCATCCCCACTGCTAATTTGCATATGTGCTCAGTCATGTCTGACTCTTTGATATCTTATGGGATTTCCCAGGCAAGAATACTGACATGGGTTGCCATTTCCTCTTCCAGGAGACCTTCCTGACCCAGGGAATCAAACTCATGTCTCCTGCATTTCAGGCAGACTCTTTACCACTGAGTCACTGGGGAAGCACCACCCCAGCCACTGCTGTCCCCTAACCCAAGTCACCATCATCTCTTGTTCCCCTTTCTGCTTGCCCCAAAACAGTAGCCAGATTGATTCTTTAAAATATAAGATCCTGTCATGCATCAGCTGTTAGTCTTTCATTAGCTTCTCATCTGAAACGTAAAGCTAAAGCCCTTTCTATGACCAACAAGGCCATCTGTGGTCCAGTCTTCTTACCAGCCCCCTTACTGCCTGATTCATCAGGGTTCTCCAGAGAAGCATAACAAGCAGGAAGATACACACACACACACACACACACACACACACACACACACAAACTGGCAGAGAGAGGGTGGGAAGGGAGAGAATGGATTTCAAAGAATTGAGGAATCAGCTCACATGACTGTGGTAACTATAAAATCTGAAGTTTGTAGGGGAAGCTGGCAGGCTGGAAACTCTTGAGAAGTTTTTTGTTTTGTTTAATTTTTATTAATTTATTTTCTTTTTGGCTGCACTAAGTCTTTGTTCCTGCCCAAGGGCTTTCTCTAGTTGCCGCGAGCAGGGACTACTCTCAAGTTGTGATGTTCAGGCTTCTCGTCACAGTGGCTTCTCTTGTCCTGGAGTATGGGCTTTAAAGGGCATGCAGGCTTTAGTAGTTGTGGTCCACAGGCTTAGTTGTTCTGAGTCATGCGAGATTCTCCCAGACCAGGGATCAAACCCATGGATCTGCACTGGCTGGATTCTTAACTGCTGGACCACCAGGGAAGTTCTCTTGGGCAGATGTTGATGTTACAGTCTTGAGGCAGCATTAATTCTTACTCAGGATGTGTTTGTTTAATCTGTTATAACAGACTGCCACACACTGAGAGTGAGAATTGCTCAGTCATGTGACCCCATGGACTATACGGTCCATGGAATTGTCCAGGCCAGAAGACTGGAGTGGGTAGCCTTTCCCTTCTCCAGGGGATCTTCCCAATCCAGGGATTGAACCCAGGTCTCCCACATTGCAGGCAGATTCTTTTTCAGTTGGGCCATCAGGAGAGGCCAGGAATACTGGAGTGGGTAGCCTATTTCTTCTCCAGCAGATCTTCCTGACCCAGGAATTGAACTGGGGTCTCCTGAATTGCAGGCAGATTCTTCACTAACTGAGCTATCAGGGATGCCCACCACAGACTGAGTGGCTTATAAATAACAGGAAATTATTGTCTTCCAATAGAAAAAAAAAAATCCACCTGCCGGAGATGTGGATTCAATCCCTGGGTTGGGAAGATCCCCTGGAGGAGGAAATAACAGCCCACTCCAGTATTCTTGCCTGGAGAATCCCATGGACAGAGGAGCCTGGTGGGCTACAGTCTATGGGGTCGCACAGAGTCGGACACGACTGAAGCAGCTAAGTATGCGTGCACATTCTTCACAGTTCTGGAACCTGAAGTCCAAGACAAGACACCAGCAGATTAGGCATCTGGTGAGAGCCTGCTTCCTGGTTCTCAGCCAGCCAGCCTGCCTGCCTTCCCTGTGTCCTCACAGGACAGAAGGGGAAGGGGAGGTCTCTGAGGTCTCTTTTGTGAGACACAAATCCCCTTGCCGGGGACCAGCCCCGGTGGATCCAGGGATATTCAAAGGGGGGACAGAGCGGGCGGATAGGACAGGATGGGAGAGAACAGGATAGCTCAAGATAGAATAGTATAGTAGGAAATTAGTGGAAGAAAAGAGGGCTGAATAACTTGGTTTATGGGGAAAACCAATAAACCTCGAGACAAGAGGTTTGCACCATCTACGTAGGCCACCGGCGTCCGCTTGAATTTCTAAAGGTGCCCCGCCTTGGGCCCCCTTTCTCGCGGATCTTAGCAGCCAGGGCAAGTAAGCAGACGTGGTGAGCCCCCCCACTCCAGATGGGAATTCAGCCGAAAAGGGGGAGAAAAGGGAGAGAAAAGAATGACATGGGAAGCCCAGCATCGGTGCAAGACTCCAAAAAAAAAAGGGAGAGTTTATTTTTCAAAATCAGCTTATATACCCCAAGTCGTACATAATGGAATAGGCAGAGGTATGCAGGGGCAGCAGCCCTGACCCTCGTTGAGACAAGGCTTTCCTCCTGCATACCCTCCCGTTACAACAGTCCCAGGCGGTTTACATTATCTTCTGGCCAAGAGGCCTGTTAACATTTCTATGGCTCTCTTCTGATGAGGTTTTGTTAACCAGAAGACTCATTTGTGTTAACCTTTCCAAAGTCTGAATGCCACTCTCAGAAAACACTAAATAAAAATACAGCAACTTGTAATAAAAAGAAATACAGTGATTTATAGCAAAAGAAAAGTAATTTACTCAAAAGTTCAGTATTGCTAACATCAAAACTACTACATATCCTTTTTCCATATCCCATTTACATAGATTACATCTTCCCGGGTGCCTGATAAATAAAAAATAAGGAGGTCTGGCAGCACTCATTGAGTCAACTGTGAAATCCTGTCACCAATATAAATTTGAAAAGGCTCTGAAACTTTAAGATACTTTAAGGCTTTTGTGCCTCTCACAGTTTGGAGGTTGTAAGCAATTCACAAGCTTGCAAAAATTCAGGGGAACCTGTTTAGGCAGGCTAGAGCATTATCAAAGGGGGTTGGGCTGAAACACTCCTTTCAAATGCAGGAAGCTAAAACTCTTCCCGAGAAACTGGCAGAGAATAGTGGGGAAAAAGAAAAATACAGACAAATTTTTATTCTTGGGGTGCATGCTCAAGAAAAACCAGGGAGAAATCCAATGACTCAGATTGCCTGCCATCTGAGTTTGCCACATGACCCTGTCACAGGTGGGATTCCTCATGCTGGCCTCTGACACCTCTTCATGAGGCCTTTACCTCCCTGACTTAATTCACCTCCCTCAAGGCCCCAAGATGTGGTGTGAATTCTTTTGTGCTATGATTCCTACTCATCTTGTGTGAAACTCGTAGGATTTAAGCTTTGTTAGGTAGTTCAAAATGGAGTCACAATGGCCAGTGTCAACTTCAATGTTAATTGTTTTGAAACGTCTGGTATAGATCTGCAAATGTCTTAGAGGGATAAATTGAGTGTTGCTTTATTTTCCTTAATTATCTATTTATTTGGCTGTACCACATCTTAGTTGTGGGGTGCAGAATATTTTCAGTTGCAGTATGTGGGATCTAGTTCCCTGACCAGGAATCGAGCCCAGGCCCCATACCCTGGAATGTAGAGCCTTAGCCACTGAACCACCAGGGAAGTCCTAAGTGTTACTTTAAATAAGCAAACCATTGAGCAGTGTCTGTGGAAAGGCTTCACTGAAACAGAAGGAGTAATTGACAGACACAAAACCCCATGGGGTGTAACCATGACACCCCACTGGCAGACTCCTTGAAATAGCTCACTGAGGGATTTCCCTAGTGGTCCAGTGGTTAAGACTCTCCTCTCCCAATGCAGGGAACATGAGTTCAATCCCTGCTCAGGGAACTGAGATCCTACATGCTTTGTGGCCAAAAAACAAGCCCGCTGAGACAAGCAACTGAAGGCTCTTTACCATGGAACCCAACTCCCTCTGCTAAGAGCTGTTCTAGACGAACAGCCGCTGGAGGCTCCATCGGAGGCGAGGGGAGCTGCCTGTTCACAACCTGTCACGGGATCAGAGACCACCGCTCGAGCTGGATGACTCCTCCCCAGATTTTTTCTGGGAGTAACTCTTAACCCCCTTTCCTATTTTCCCTACTTTGACTAACCTATTGAGGCAGAAATTGTTAGGTAGTCAGTGTAGGGTCGAGGGCCTCAGTTCTTTTCCTAATTTCAACTTAACTTCGACTTGTTCTCTCACATAACGTTTTGCTCCATTAGCCCAAAGCTATATTTGTTGTTCCAGTTTCCAGGCATTCAGAGGAATGCCTCCCAGGTCTAGAGGTGAAAAAACGTTCAGACCCAGGATAAGACAATCATTAACTGTCCGCTTTATCAAGGAGAAGAACTCCAGGTGGACCATTAACTCTTAAACATTCATCTGGTCCCTAAATAATGGTCTGGGGTCTTGAGAAAGGTTCAAGGGATGGCATCGCAATGTGGGGGAAACTGAGAAACTAGGAACCAAAAGGAAGCTTGTCATTTTTATAAATGACAAGCTGGACATTGCAACAAACTGGTCAGAAACTACATGCCTCAGGCCCCAAGCCAACCAAAAACAAACAGATCAATTCTAACAATGATATAAGCTGCTGTTATTCCTGCCTTTGGGGGCTCTTTGCACCCTCTCAGTATCTATGCTGAGTGCTTTGTATCTCTGTCTTCTAAAATAAAACTTTGCTTATGTGAGGTTATGCAAGTTTGCGGAGTTCATTCCTCAGCTCTGGGAGAAGAACTCAGTTTCCTGTTTCACTATTGTGTGCAACACTTGAGTGATTTGTGAATTGAATATTGGTTACATTTTGAATAGTTCCAATCCCTGGTGGCTCAGAGGTTAAAGTGTCTGCCTCCAATGTGGGAGACCTGGGTTCGATCCCTGGGTAGGAAGATCCCCTGGAGAAGGAAATGGCAACCCACTCCAGTATTCTTGCCTGGAGAATCCCATGGACAGAGGAGCCTGGTAGGCTATAGTCCATGGGGTCGCAAAGAGTCGGACACGACTGAGCGACTTCACCTCACCTCACCTCAATCCCATGATTTGTCCCTGGCCTTATTGCTGGACCCTGAGATAAACACCCCACTTCCAAATACCATCACATTGGATATTAGATTGCAACTTGTGAACCTCAGAGGAACATGTACAGTCTACAGCACAGAGAAAGCTAGTTTTGCTTTCAAAGTCTTGTAACAGATGCGGTGAGCCCATCCACATAATCAAGAACAGTTTCCTTTTATTTAAAGACCACTGATTGTAGATGTTAACCATATCTACAAAATACCTTCACAGCAACACCTAGATTAGGGTTTTATTGAATAATGGAACTGTAGTCTAACCATGTTGACCTAGAGAACTAACCATCACACTACAGCCACCCTCTCGCAATTCATCCCAGCCACACTGGTCCGTTGATGGTTCTCAACCCATGAGACATGTTCCCGTTTCAAGCCCTTTGAATGTGACTCTTTTCTCTCCAGAATCTCTTCTTCCAGATACTCACACAGCTAGCTCCCTGTTTCCTTTCAGTCTTTTCAGAATTTCTCATGCCATACCTAAGCCTGCAACCCTGCCTACACATATTTCCATTTCTCCTTCTTTTCTCTGATTTTCTCCTTGACACTTATCATTATGCCTATGCTACATATGTTGCTTATTTATGTCCTTTTAAAAAATTACTTATTTATTTGATTGTGCCAGGTTTTAGGTGTATCATGTGAGATCTTCAATCTTCACTGTGGTACCTAGTTCCCTGACCAAGTATTAAACCCGGGCCCCTGCATCTGGGAGTGTGGAGTCTTGGCCACTGGACCACATGGGAAATCCTATTTACCATCTTTATTGTCAACATTGCCTCTAGACCATAAGCTTCCCAAGGGAAGTGATTTGTTTTTATGTATTTTGTTCACTGCTCTACTCCCCCCAATGCCTAAAATAGCCCATAAAATATACCAAGGATTTCATGTATACTTATTAAATGAATGCATATTTCTTCCATTATTCTAGCTCCTAAGTATCTCCTTTGCTGGCACCCTCCTTCGGACCACCATCATTTCTGGCCTGGATTTCTGAAAAGCCTCCTACCTGGTCTCTCTCCATCTCTTCTTGTCCTTCTTCCAATCCTTTTTCCAGCCTGCAACATTTCTAAATCTGATGATGAGAGTCTCCTACTAAAGCCTTCACTGTTGCTAAGACTTCGAGAGACTGAGCCTTTGCTCTGTCTCCATTTCTCTTTACCCCACACTCTGTGCTCCAAGGCAGAACTTCTTGTTCCTTGAATGTGCATGATCTCTCCCCTCCTGGTTCCTGCACACATGGTTTCCTATATCTGGATTATTCATCATCCAGCTAACCCCTGCTCACCATTTATGGCTCACCTTTCACCCCCATCTTCAGGACTGAATGATTTGCCCTTCTTGTGGGCTCACTTAGCTCTTTATATTAAGAACTGTCACAGCCCTTTGTATCAATACTGAATGGTACAGTAAAAGCGCAAAATTTTCATACTCCCAAGGAAATGGGTAGCCAGAAAACAGAGGCAATCCGTTTAACCTAACAGATATGAAAGACAAGATGGTAAACAGGGATGGGGTGGATAAAGAGTTCACTGAATATTTTTACAATGGAAGAAATCAAGTTTTGTTGAAATCAAAAGAGACAGGCTCTGTAGGCAGGAAGAGTGGAATTAACAGGGAAAGAATAATGGGAGGAACAAGGAAAGATGGCATGGGTGCTAAGTCATGCTAAGTCACTTCACTCACATTCGACTCTTTTTGACCCTGTGGACTGTAGCTTGCCCGTCTCCTCTGTCCTTGGGATTCTCCAGACAAGAATATTAGAGTGGGTTGCCATTTCCTCCTCCAGGGTATCTTCCAGACCCAGGGATCTAACTCATATCTCCTGCATTGGCAGGAGGGTTCTTTACTACTGAGCCACCTGGGAAAGATGATAGAGAGGCAAACTACAGTGATCAGGAGCATTTCTTTGTTGCTATAGGGAAAGAAGTAGGACTGATGTGTAGAGATGAAGTGAGAGGTTTCATAAATTAAAAATATTCTGAGGCTGTATATGAGGTCTGAATTAGGGATTTGTTTGGAGCCTCAAGGTAAGTTTATATGATCTTTAAGACTACCTAATACTGCTTTATCAATTTGGCAGTATACAGAATCCTCAATGATGAACTAATGAATGCTTCCATAAAGAGAAAGAAAAGTGTTTATTTGAAGAGATTATATTCTTAAATTTCTACAAGCAGATTACAATAGCTAGACTAAACAGAGGATTAAAATGATGTACACAGATCTCATAACTTCACTCTATGGCCCCCAAAGAAATAATGGCTTTTAGGGTTCTTTTCTTAGTCATTTATTTGGCTGCGTTTGGCTTCTCTAGTTGTGACTCATGGGCTTAGTTGCATATGGGATCTTAGCTCTCCTACCAAGGATAGAAACAGCATCCCCTGATTCTTAATCACTGGACCACAAAGGAAGTCCCTACTGACCTTTCTTTAGACCACAGTATATCACCTACCTGTCGTTGATTACTATATCATATCAACACTTCTGAGCTTTACATAGCACAAGTGAAATTCCTCAGCACCCACAGAATGGCTCTACTCAGAAGGAAAAATCCAACCTGGATGATGCCTCTACCAATATTCTTTCCACATTCACCTTTCCTTCACTTTCTTTTGCTATGTAAATGCTATGATTAATATTAACATCATTATAATCTGCCTTCCAAATTGTAAATATACTAGTTATGCTATTCCATCTTTTCCCCTTTCTGGTTATTATTACCTGTGTAAAAATCATCACATATCTAAAATGGGAAGTCAGAGGGGTGGCTCTCAAGAGGGATATTCACTGAAAAGGAAAAAGAAAAAAGCAGACAAAATTCAAAAAATAATTGTTTAATAAGAATCTAATTGTTACAGATGGTGTTAGTTTACTTGAGAAAAATTTCCCCAAAACAACTCATCCTAAAATGTAATGTGAAGACAAATGAATGATAAACTTGATGTGCCTTCATTCATATCAGTAAGGGGGAAAAAAAAAACTACTGTAAAATGTGATCAGATTAAACTAAACATTTTCGCTCGTTATGAAAATTCATTGAAATGAAGCCAATGATGTCCAAAACTTTAAAAAAAAAAAAGAAGAAGAAGAAGAAGAAGCAAGGGGTAGATTCCGTGTTTCTAGCATTGTTGAGAAAGTGGAACCCTTTCTTTGAGGAATATGAACATTCTGACTCAAGATAAGAAAAAATAAAAAATAAATAAAACTTGGCAGTTTTCCAAGTGATCTCAGCCTGAATGAAGTTTCTCGGCATCCAAACTATTCGAGCCTAATGTGAACTAAGTAACATTAACAAAGTGATTTTCACTTCCTCAAACCTTCTTAATTCTTGGATAATACAAACACCCCAGTAGGTAAAAGAATCTAATCTTATTATACATTTTTAATTTTCCTTTCATAAGTATATTAACAGTATATGAATTTGCATGGTGTGAATACTCTAAGTGAAACATTGAATTTATAGACATTAA
The DNA here is from genome assembly GCA_006408695.1 of Aepyceros melampus. Taxonomy (NCBI): domain Eukaryota; kingdom Metazoa; phylum Chordata; class Mammalia; order Artiodactyla; family Bovidae; genus Aepyceros; species Aepyceros melampus. Next base: position 434,357 of record SJXQ01010122.1, on the reverse strand, counting down.
ACCTGAAAACAGATTCCGGATATTGTAGCCAGCATTAGGTCTGATTAAATCACTTATGTTGATATTTAAACATGACTCCATATAAACATCACTTCCCTGGTGTCTTGGATGATATAAGATCCGCCTGCAATGAGGGAGATCCAGGTTCAATCCCTGGGTCAGAAAGATCCCCTGGAGAAGGGACTGAGTACCCACTCCAGTATTCTTGCCTGGAGAGTTCCGTGGGGGCTATAGTCCATGGAGTCACAAAGAGTCGAACACGACTGGGCGACTAACACTTTAATATTTTAAACTGGCATGCAGACTGACAGAGTTAAGTTCTCTTTTATGAATACACTCAGGGTTAAAACTTAAAGAGTCAATTGTACTCTCTCCAATTTAATATAGTATAGCCTAGGTCAAGATGTCTGAACCTCAGAACTGCAGACACTTGGGACTGGATAACTTTTTCCTTCAAAGCTCAGGGCTGACTGTGGATTGTATGTTTAGCAGCCTGCCTGGCCTTTACCCACTCAAGGCCACTAGCATGCCTAGGTGTGACAACCAATAATGTCTCCGAGAGTCATGGCAAATTGTCTTCTTTGGGACAAAATTATCCTTGGTTGAGAATCATTTGGCTGGTTGGTTATAACTAGTTGGTTTAAGTTAAAAGTTGGGGCTCTGCAATCTGACTTCCTGAGTTTGAATCCTAGTTCAATCCCCCTTTTTATAAAACTTTTATTTTATTTATTTATTTTTTAAAAAGTATTTATATATTTTTCTGGCTGCATGAAATCTTAGTTTTGGCGTTTAAGATCTAGTTCCTTAACCAAGGATTGAACTTGCACCCCCTGCATTGGGAAAGGGCAAAGTCTCAGCCACTGGACCACCAGAGAAGTCCTCTAACTCAGCCTCTTACTGGTTATGTGACTTTGGCAAGTTACTTCACTTTTCTTGCCATCAGTTTCTTCATCTATATAGTGCTCATTCTAACAGTATTGTGACCAAGCCTAAGCTGGCTCTGCTTGCCCCATGACAGGCCAATAAATCCAAGATGAGATATTGAGTCAACTGGAAAGCCAGTTGACTAAGAAAGTGGCAGTCTAGCACCTAAAATGACCATTTTTGCAGGGCCTGGATGCTAGGTTCTTTTATAGATCAGAGATGGAGGAGCAGGGCGGGGAGATGAGGAAACAAAGGAAAAGACCATATCATTCTTGCAAATATCTCCTAGAATGACAAGTCTCAGGCAGGGAGATATGCTAGTCTCACTTCCTTACAGCCCTTCAACAGGTTAGTAGGGCCAGGCTATCTCCCTGTAAGCCAAACAAAGGCACCTAGACCAAGAGTCAGGCGGAGGGGGCCAGACAGGGCTCCCTCAGGCAGGCCATTCTGTATGCCTATAATAACAAAGCTATGACCAACCTAGACAGCATATTAAAAAGCAGAGACATTACTTTGCTGACAAAGTTCCATATAGTCAAAGCCATGGTTTTTCCAGTAGTCATGTATAGATATGAGAGTTGGACTATAAAAAGACTGACTGCCAAAGAATTGATGCTTTTGAATTGTGGTGTTGGAGAAGATTCTTGAGAGTCCCTTGGACTGCAAGGAGATTCAACCAGTCCATCCAGAAGGAAATCAGTCCTGAATAGTCATTAGAAAGACTGATGCTGAAGCTGAAACTGAAACTTCAATATTTTGGCCACCTGATGTGAAGAACTGATTTATTGGGAAAGGCCCTAATGCTGGGCAAGATTGAAGGCAGGAGGAAAAGGGGACAACAGAGATGAAATGGTTTGATGGCATCACCGACTCAATGGACGTGAGTTTGAGCAAACTCCAGGAGATAGTGAAGGACAGGGAAGCCTGGCATGCTGCAGCCCATGGGGTCACAAAGAGTTGGACATGACTGAGCTACTGAACAACAGTGGCATTTCTAAACTATTTGATTATCCTACTCTATACCTACAACTTCCTTGGTGGCTCAGATGGTAAAGAATCTGCCTGCAACACAGGAAACGTGGGTTTTATTCCTGGCTCGGGAAGATCCCCTGGAGAAGGGAATGGCTACCCACTCCAGTATTCTTGTCTGGAGAATTCCATGGACAGAGAAGCCTAACAGGAGGCTACAGTCCCTGGTGTCACAAAGGGTCAGACATGACTGAGTAACTAACACATACCTATCGGCTCCTCCTTACCTCTTCAGAGCTTTTTGTTTGTTTGTTTGCTTAACAACATGTCAGTCTTTTATTTATTTATTAGATTGCACCAGGTCTTAGTCAACTATGAGGGCTACTCCATTTCTTCTAAGGGATTCTTGCCAACAGTAAGTAGATATATTGGTTATCTAAATTAAATTTGCCCATATCCATCCATTTTAGTTCACTGATTCCTAAAATGTCAGTGTTCACTCTTGCCAACTCCTGTTTGACCCCATCCAATTTACCTTGATTCATGGATCTAACATTCCAGGTTCAGATGCAATATTGTTCTTTACAGCACCAGACTTTACTTTCACCACCAGACACATCCATAACTGGGCTTTGTTTCCGCTTTGGCTCAGCCTCATCATTCCTTCTGGAGTTATTTCTCCACTCTTCTATAGTAGCATATTGGGCACCTACGTTGGTAGGGAATTCATCTTTCAGAGTCATATCTCTTTGCCTTTTCATACTGTTCATGGTTGACTCATAGTTTCATTGACTAGACAAGGCTGTGATCCATGTGATCAGTTTGGTTAGTTTTCTGTGATTGTGTTTTTCATTCTGTCTGCCCTCTGATGGATAAGGATAAAACGCTTATGGAAATTCTTGATGGGAGGGATTAGCTGTGGGGAAAACTGGGTCTTGCTCTTATGGGCAAGGCCATGCTCAGTAGATCTTTAATCCATTTTTCTGCTGATGGGTGGGGCTGTGTTCCTTCCCTGTAGGTTGACCTGAGGCCAAACTATGGTGGGGGAATATGACCTCCTCCAAAAGGACTTATGCTAGCATGTCATACCTCCCAGGACTGCTGCAGTCAGTGTTCCTGACCCTGCACTGGACCACTGTGGACATATGCCTCCACCAGAGACTCCTGAACACTCACCAGCAAGTGAGTGTTCACTCTCTTGTGAGGTCACTGCTCCTTTCTCCTGGGTCCTGGTGCACACGAGGTTTTGTTTGTGCTTTCAAAAGTCTCTGTTTCCCCAGTCCTGTGGAAGTTCTGTAATCAAATCCCAGTGGCCTTCAAAGTCACATTCCCTGGGGATTCTTGGTCCTTTTGCCAGATCCCCAGGTTGGGAAATCTGTTGTGGGCCCTAGAACTTTTGTAACAGTATGAGAACTTTTTGATTTAATTGTTCTCCAATTTGTGGGTTGAACAGCTTAAGTTGAACAGTTCTGTGAAGACCTACAAGACCTTCTAGAGCTAACACCCCCAAAAAGATATCCTTTTCATCATAGAGGACTGGAAAGCAAAAGTAGAAAGTCAAGAGATACAGGCAAATAAAGAGATACGGCAAAAAAAGAGATACAGTCAAGAGATACAGGAGTCACAGGCAAATTTGGCCTTAGAGGACACAATGAAGCAGGGCAAAGGCTAACAGAGTTTTGCTAAGAGAACACACTGGTCATAGCAAACACCCTCTTCCAACAACACAAAAGGGGACTCTACACATGGACATCACCAGATGGTCAACACTGAAATCAAATTGATTATATTCTTTGCAGCCAAAGATGGAGAAGCTCTATATTGTTGGGGTCCAGCCCCGGTGGATCCAGAGTAATTCGAAGAGGAGACAGAATTGGCATCCTAGGAAAAAGTTATTTAATTAGAAGTATAAAAAGAGTTAGAAAAGAATAGTGTAGTAGGAAAATTAGTGGAGAAAAAGAGGCTGAATAACTTGGTTTACGTGGAATACCAATAAAACTCCAAGACAAGGAGTTTGCACCACCTACGTAGGCCACCAGTGCCCACTTGAATAGTGGAGCGTGCCCCGCCTTGGGCTCCCTCTCGCGTGGGTCTTAGAAGCCAGGGCAAAATTAGCAGGCTTGGCGAGCATCCACGCTCCAGATGGAAATTTAGCCAGAAGGGGAAAGAAAGAATGACATGGGGGAATCAGTCTTTCCAGAAACTGATCCATTTTCTTTATTTTCAGGTTTGCTTATATACTTTTTGTTATACATAGGGATGAATACAGAGTCACGTGGGGTCAGCAGACCGGACCCTTGTCAAAATCAGATGCTTCATATAAAAGTATACAAAGGTCTTAGAGGTTTTACATCATCTTCTGGCCATGAGGCCTGCTGACATTTTATGGCTCTTTCTAATAATGGTCGGTCAACCAGAAAACTTATTTTTTCCAGGGGTGATTTTTTCTTAAACTAGGCGCCACCCTCCAAAGGTACCAGATAAAGTTGCATTCCTATAGGGTGAGGGTGCAAGGGGTTATAATCGAGAAAGCAATTTACTTAGCCTAAGGTTTAACATGATTAATATTAAAGGTTAATACTTATTTCTCTTATATGCTAGTTATATTCATTAATGTGTATAAGGGCAAGGAATATGGAGACTTAGCAGCAAATATGGGCCCAACAAATGAAAACCCTTCACCAGTATAATTTCTAACCAACCCACTATACTAATAATTTCTAACTTCTCAAAAGAATCTGTATTTAGAAAGTTTAAAGCATCTCATGCCTCTCACAGTTGGGAAGATGTAAACAATCACATGTGGCCAGACGAACCTGCTCAGGCAGGCTAGAGAACCTTCAGAGGAGTTTGTAAGTTGAAACACTCTTGTCACGCCCAGGAATTTTTATTGACTTGGAGCTGTAAGTTAACTCCTTCTCTGAAAGAGGTGGTGGGGGCGCCCCCCATGAAGTCAGAGGTGTAGGTAAGAGCATAAAGCATTAAAGTAGGCAGACTCTGGTTTTGGGGGTAGATGCTCGGGAACAGGGGGTCTCCTGAGGCTCGATCCCGCCTTTGGTAATGCCGAGCCTCCTTCCTCATGACGTTTTCCATGGGTGAATTTCCTCATGCTGGCTCCCGGCTGACTATATAGTCAGCAAAAACAAGACCAGGAGCTGACTGTGGCTAAGATCATGAACTCCTTATTGCAAAATTCAGACTTAAATTGAAAAAAGTAGGGAAAAGTACTAGGCCATTCACGCGTGACTGAAGTCAAATCCTTTATACAGTGGAGAAGACAAATAGATTCAAGGGATTAGATATGACAGAGTGCTCAAAGAACTATGGACAGAGGTTCATGACATTGTACAGGAGGCAGGGATCAAAACCATCTCCAAGAAGAAGAAATGCAAAAAGGCAAAATAGTTGTCTGAGGAGGCCTTACAAATAGCTGAGAAAAGAAGAAAAGCAAAAGGCAAAGGAGAGATAAAGCCATCTGAATGCAGAGTTCCAAAGAATAGCAAGGAAAGACAAAGCTTTCTTAAGTGAACAATGGAAAGAAATGGAGGAAAACAATAGAATGGAAAAGACTAGAGATCTCTTCAAGAAAAATAGAGATACCAAGGGAACATTTCATGTAAAAATGGGCAGAGTTAAGGGCAGAAATGGTATGGGTCTAATGGAAACAGAAGGTATTAAGAAGACGTGGCAAGAATACACAGAATAACTGTACAAAAAAGATCTTAATGACCCAGATAACCCTGATGGCGTGATCACCACCTAGGGCCAGACGTCCTGGAAGGAAAAGTCAATTGGGCATGTGGGATCTTGTTCCCCAACCAAGGACCAAACTCAGGCTCTCTGCACTGGGAACAGAGCCTTAGCCACTGGACCACTTCCTTACATCTTTGGGGAGCCCCTGATGGCTCAGACAGTAGAGTCTGCCCGCAGGGCGGGAGACCCAGGTTTGATCCCTGTGTTGGAAGATCCCCTGGAGAAGGAAATGGAAACCCACTCCAGTATTCTTGCCTGGAGAATCCCATGGATAGAGGAGCCTAGCAGGCTACAGTCTATGGGGTCGCAAAGAGTCGGACACGACTAGCAACTTCACTTTACATCTTTGGAACAGTACTATCTGACAGGCTGTAATGTCAGCCTATAGTCCTCAGTGGACAATAAAGAATCCACCTACAATGTGGGAGACCCAGGTTCGATCCCTTGGTCGGGAAGATCCCCTGGAGAAGGGAACGGTGACCCATTCCAGTATTCTTGCCTGAAAAATTCCAAGGACAAAGAAGACTGGTGGGCTGCAGTTCATGGGATCACAAAGAGTCAGACGTGACTGAGCGACTAACACAGACACACACACTCAGCTTTTAGGTTGTGCCTCTTTTTTTTTTTCAGTTGACATGATGAAACATAGTACAGAAATGCTTCTCAGAAAGCAAGTCCAGAGAATACCTTCTCTAGATTTCCCTTGTCCCTGTGCCAAGTTTTTACTAACAATTGGCCCAGCTTCAAAAGCTCAACTGGTATCTAACCCATCAGAACACGTGACCAAACCCTGCCTACAAGTCTTCACTACTTTGGCTAGCCCCATCAACACCTAGAATACAGCTCATTCCTGAAGCTCTTTGAAGAGGAGGGCACTTTGCTGAGACTAGACAGGAACTGAGGCAGAGGAGAAAAGTGCAGAGCAGAGCCATGAAGATTATCTTGAATCTCCTTCTGCTTCTGCTCATCATCATTTATTCCTACCTGGAATCTCTGGTGAAGGTCTTTATTCCCAGGAGGAGAAAATCTGTGGCTGGGGAGATTGTTCTCATTACAGGAGCCGGGCATGGAATAGGCAGGCAGACCGCCTATGAATTTGCAAAACTGAAGAGCAGACTGGTTCTGTGGGATATTAATAAGGTACTGGATTCATTTGCTTTTAAAGTTACCCACCAGGGAGGGCCCATACAAGTGAGATGGGGTTTTTTTTTAATTATTTGAATTAGCATTTCTTATCTTGGTATTTCGCTTGTTTAAAGTGGGTTAACTACATTTCTTAGAGCCTTACTCTACATATGCAACAGGATGGTTTGATGGAAACCTCACTGAGACCTTAGCAGTGATTTTTGTGTCCTGATATGCTGGTTTGATAACAGATTTAGGAGCCAGGCTACTTCCAAATGGTTTAAATTGAATGGTCACTTAATTTCTCCCAGTCTCATTTCCTTATCTATGAAATGGGGATAACAGTCCACAGGATAGGTTAAGAACAGGGGTCAACACACTACAGCCAGTGGGCCAGACTTGCTCCCAGAGCAGCCTATTGAGCTAGGGATGTATTTTTTAAAGGGCTGTCCAGGAAAACACCAGATAAAAAACAAAGAACATGTAACAGAACCTCTTGGTGCCCAATTCTCACATGCACAGAACCCTAATATGTTTACCATCTGGATCTTAACAGAAAGAAAGACTAAACAAATTACTATTTAAGTGCTTAAAACAATGCCTGCTATAGGAAATGTTAGTCATGTTTAATACCCTTCCATGAAGAGTGTCAGACTTTTTCTTGGGCATTTGTGGGTTTTTTTTTTTTTTTTTTTGGTACTGATATTTGTAAACACTAAATTAACTACTCACAACTGAAATCTTGTATCATTTTCCCTGAACTTTTGCTTTGTTCTTATTTTTAAAATGTTTTTGCTGCACCACATGGCATGCAGAATTCTAGTTCCCCCACCAGGAATTGAACCCATACCCCTTGCATTGGAAGTACTGACTCTTAACTACTGGACCACCAGGGTCCAGGGTCTCCTAAACTTTTGAATTCTCACTCAGCCATGCAAATATTCACAGAAAAAATGCTTGCAGAATTTTAGGATAGGAAAAAAATTATCCAGTTTTTTTTCTGGTTTTTTTTTTTTTTTTTGAGAGTTAGTGTTTCTAAAAATCACAGTGAGACTTTAGTTGCCATATGTTAATGTTCTTTGCCAACATGTCTAACTGGCACCTATTTTCTTAAGACCTTCAGAAATGCTTTTGAATTTAGAAGACTTGTTCTCTGGTTCTTTCTATTTAGTAAATAATATTACATTACACACAAAAAATTGATATATTTTTATATAACAGATATGAGCACTTAAGATAAGCTGATTCACATAAAAGCTATTTGGCATCAGTTTGGTCCTTGAAGAGATTTCAATACACTTTCAAGAAAAGAACAAGAATTTACAAATTGAGAAAATAACTGCTTGCTTTTCTCAGGTGTTTGTCAAAAAAATAAGTAAATAAGTATAAATTCATGAGAAGAGCTTGATGAAATTTGAACCTGGGATCCCTCCAGATTTTTAGTTTTGGAGAAAGACCTGACATATATTAAGTATTTTTTAAATCCCAATGATAAGAAGTAAAAATGACTTATTTAAGATTCTGCTTGAAGGATGGGTCACCTGGCCTCACAGGGTCTCTTTGAGCCCTTGCATTTTTATGGTTGAACATTTAAGATATTACATGAATCACTCTAATGCTGTAAGTGTAACTCAGATCTCCTTTAACTATCAACTGTTTTTCTGTTATGCTGGCTTCTTTTGCCTCACACACCAAGTCATGTTAACAGTTTTTTCACATTAAATCTGAACTGTGACAAGTGGAGTACATACCACACGCTGGAGTTGAAGCAAGCATTTTTCTTGTGAAGACAAGACATTACATCTTGCAGTTTTCTAGCTCAGCGTCTGATGAAAACTTAGATTACTAATAGCGCTCGACTGACCTTGACTCTAGAGATAAAAAAGTGTCATCTTGTAATCTGCAAAGAACAAGCTCCCAGCTAAAACCCAAATAGTGAAAGAGTCTCCTGACCTCCTTCTTTATACCTCTGAAACTCCTCAGAAATCTGTGAAGGACAATGACCTTATGTGAAGGATATATACTTTTTCCTTCCATACAAACCACTCAACTCTGCCTATTATTATTGTTTTGTATTATTAGTCATCCCTACTGGAAAAGAAAAACCACCCAACACTCACTCGGGGACAGCCCCAAGTAACAACCACACCCTAACATCCCAACATCCCAAAAGGGCTTTCAAGACATCTTGACTCTTCATCACAGAGAAGAGCTAATAAATTCTGAAAGGAAAAAGTATAATTTTAAATACTTTATAATCTTCTTTATGAAATTCAACAGATGTCAGAATTCAAAAAGAATGCTAATTTTCTAGAAATGCAGGTTAAGAAGCATCAGGGTGACTTTATTTTAGGAAAGAGGTTTTTGAATTTAGGCTGAAAATGAGTTCCTCTGTCTCCATGTCCTGGAGTTACATGCAAAGCAGTTACATAAATGAGAATCCATCCCATGGCCTTTGCCCATTTTTACTCCAGGACACCTGAAGAATATAATCTTACAGCCCTGGAAGTAGTAGCATAGTCTCTCCATGAAAGGTTTTCGCAAATAAGGATCCTTCTTCTTCCTTCCTTTCTAGAGGATTAAAGCAGAATTGTCGAGAAAAGTCTGATGGGCAGAGGTATATAGTTTAAAATTACCACTAGTTTAGAATTTATGCTTTACTGTCTATTACATAATTGGTGCTCAACAAATATATGGTAAATATACTGTTGATTTTTCTTTTCTTCTCCATACTCAAACATCTCCCTTCATGACACCACAAAGAGCAGTATCTTTCAGGCATGTTCTTTAAGCTATGAGAATACAGCAAAACAAGATGGAAACACATAAGACTAATATGAGCCTTCCTTGCCAGAAAAGCCAGGTTGTGACCTCTGCAAATTAAATTAGTCAAGCAGTAGTGTCTCTCATGAAATTTGCCCACAAACAAGGAGGAAATTCTGTTTCAATTTGTTTTGGTTTTTTTTTTTTTTGGCTGCACAGGCTTTTGTTGCAGCAAGCTTTCTCTAGTTTTGGTGGGGTTTCTCTACTTGGGACACACGGGCTTCGTTGCACCACAGCATGTGGGATCTTAGTTCCCCAACCAGGGATTGAACCTGCGTCCCCTGCATTGGAAGGCAGATTCTTAACCAAGGGGCCACCAGGGAAGTCCTCTGAATTTTAACCTTTGAAAAATGGAATCTCAGCTATTTTCTACCTCCCTCTTGTCTACTCACTGACCTACACCTTTCAGAATTTGTTTTTTCCCAATTACAGCATGGTGTTGAGGAAACTGCAGCAGAATGCAGAAAACTAGGGGCCACTACACACGTGTTTGTGGTAGACTGCAGTAACAGGGAAGAGATTTACAGCTCCGCAGACCAGGGGAGACTTCAGTGCACACATTTCTCCCCCATGGTTTTATGTCCCTTCACATGGAATATGAAAAGGTTCTTTATGACAGCCTAATTTAAATTCAAATTTTTTTTTTTTAGCCTCTGCTAACTGAGGTAGCTGTGTTTACAAGGAAGGACATACACTTTTTTCTTCCATATGATCCACTCAACTCTGCCTATTATTATTGTTTCGTATGATTAGTCAATTTCATTCTGATCAGAAGTTCAAGCAATAGTACAGAGTGAAAGAACAAAGATTTATCACCAGAGGAAAGGATCATGTTCTAGTCTTCCTTTTAGTCCTATCACCTTTACAGAAGTTCCTTTATTTTTTCCTTTAACTATTTCTTCTTTGGGATTTTATGTTGGTGCCAAACTAATCTTCTATAGAAAATGTATATTAATTATAATAACAATGTTTAAGAGTAAATATCAAATACAATGGACCAAGTGTGTTGATAGATATTTTCACCCTTTATCCCTACAATAACTCTATAAACCTCATTTGACTGATGAGCAAATTGAGATTCAAAGAGGTGAAATCAGACAAAGGTCATGTAGCTAGTAGGTGGAGAAGCCAAGATTACCCAATTAGCACTTTAAAAAATATTTGGTAAGAACTGATGTCAGACCAAGGTCATGCAGCCAGTACACATGACCTAGGTGGTGAAACTAGGATTACTCAATTAGCAGTTTTTAAATGTTTGATTAAAACTGACATATCAGTTAATCAACAAAACACTAATTTCACTTTATTGGTAAGTTACAAAAAAAAAATCTATGATATACTGGGTACTGAAATTTAGCTGTTAAAAAAACCGTTTATCCCAGTTTTATGACAGTGTTCCCTTTGTAACCACACTTTGAGCTAATGCTCTTTTCCCCTCAAACTCTGAGCGATCTCATCACATAGAATAACGAATCTGATCCCTGGATGATATTAGTCCCAAAACTTTTGAGTTTCTATAATACAGGCAATGAACTTTCTATTTCTATTCTATAATGCACCCAATGACTGTTCATTCTATTTCAAAAGATAAAGAAAGAAGTTGGTGATGTAACCATCGTGGTGAATAATGCTGGGGCAATATATCCAGCTGACCTTCTTAGCACGAAGGATGAGGAGATCATCAGAACTTTTGAGGTCAACATCTTAGGACATTTTTGGGTGAGTGGAGTCAGAAACATCCCTAGGTTGTGCATATCTGACAATTTCTCTTAAGGTACGTGAAATTCATAATTGAGTTCACATCCTTCTCAATGGACAACTGCATATCTTTGCCGTAAAACAACAATCATCAAATATTGGTGTCTCTGACAGAAGGTGTCATGGCATGCTGCAGTCCATGGGGTCGCAAAGAGTCAGACACAACTTGGCAACTGAATAACTGACAGAAGGGCACAGGGTTCAAGGAAACACAACTCACCAGAATGTAGGCTAGTTAGTCTGTCTCATCCACCAGTACCTACACAAAGCCTGGCATGTACTAGGCACTCAAAAAGAATATTGGGTTGGCCAAAATGTTCGTACTGGTTTTGCCAGCGGATGGCAAATCCGAATGAACTTTTTGGCCAACCGGATATTTGTGGCGCTTTTCTAAGGATAGGGCTTCCCTGGTAGTTTAAACAGTAAAGCATCTGCCTGCAATGCAGGAGACCCAGGTTTGATCCCTGGGTTGGGAAGATCCCCTGGAGAAGGAAATGGCAACCCCCTCCAGTATTCTAGTCTGGAGAATCCCATGGACAGAAGAGCCTAGTGAGCTGCAGTCCATGGGATCGCAAAAAGAGCTGGATGTGACTGAGTGACTAACACTTGTTTGTTTTGTTTGCTAAGGATTGTCATGTATGTTTTTTCGGTGCTTTAGAGAAAATACATATTGTGTACATTCCCTTGCGACCTTATGTCATGGAATTGTAGAATAGAAAGGACAAAGAGCTCCCTACTTGGGTTATATAGGAGTTGGAGACTATGGGAATCTGGAACAAGGTCTACATTCGGTTGGAGCTTAGAGATATGGCTCTACAGACCTCTTAAAATTGGTAGGTTTTGTGAGAGACAGAAATGTACCTTTGTAGAGAACTTTTATATGAATTAATCTTCCAGTGCCTCAGTGTTAATGTGGAACCTAGGACAGAGCTGGATTCCAGGAGAGAGAAGAAAAAGAGGAGATATGTTTCCTCATTTTCCCAAATCCTTTACATATGCTAATGAGAATGAATTATTATTTCCACTGAACTACAAAGAGACTCCATGCATTCACTCTCTATAACTGCACAACAAAACTCAATGAACTAAAGCAAGAATAAATGTTTACTTTCCTCTCACAGTTTCTGTGGGTCAGGAATTTGGGGGTCCATGGTTTAGCAGTTCTGGCTCTACGAATTTACATAGGGTCTACAGGGTGGCCTTATAAAATTATCAGAAAATATTATTGATATTTCTCACAAAACAGAAAGCTTTTTGGAGGAAAAGAAAGGCTTTTGTTTCCTATGGCATCAGTATATGCCACAATATTACAAACAGGAGATACTAAACTTAATCATGTTGCCTAATGACCGTCAGTATAGGGCTCGACTTTTTCTACTGAAACTGATATAGCTACACAGGGTTTTAACTCTTCTTGTTAGAAAGCTAAAGTCCCAAACCAAAGAAATCACAAGATATAAGATTACCATCTGAAATTTTTTCAGTTCTGAAAACTCTTGAGTTTTTCCCTTAATAACATTGTTGGATCCATTAAAGAGACTTTATGGATTCCCTCTGAAGAGAACAAAAGGGATATTAAGATGAGTTTTTGGTATGTGGTACATGGTACACAGCACTCAGTGTCAGCTTAAACCAATCATTCCAATCATTTTTCATTCTATCACTGATAGAGAAGTAATCATAGAATCTTGGCACACATTTCATTTCATTGTAAAAGTTGTCTCAAAAGACATTTTGTCTTAAAAATAAAACCACCATGGTAACAACAACCCTATATGCAAGGCAGCAAAAGAGACACAGATGCAAAGAACAGATGAAGGAGCTGTGGATTCGACCCCTGGGCTGAGAAGATCCCTTGGAGAAGGACGTGGCAACCTCTTACAAGTTTAAAAATATGTAATACTTCATATATATATATGAAGTGGGAGAAGGTAAGGGTGAGATGATTTGAGAGAATAGCATTGACATGTGTATATTACCATATGGAAAACAGATGACCAGTGCAAGTTCGATTCATGAATCAGGGCCACTCAAAACTGGTGCTGTGGGACAACCCAGAGGGATAGGATGGAGAGGGAGGTGGGAGGGAGGCTCAGGATGAGAGACATGTACACCTGTGGCTGATTCATGTCAATATATGGCAAAAACCTTCACAGTTTTGTAAGGTAATTATCCTCCAATTAAAATTAATTAATTAAAAAAAATAAAACTACCTAGTTGGGAAATCTAACACTTGTGTCATTGTTACTTTTCTCTCTGCAATGATTCTGAAGATCACAAAAGCACTTCTTCCATCAATGATAAGAAGAAACCACGGCCACATTGTCACAGTGGCTTCAGTGTGTGGCCACAGCGTGATTCCTTATCTTATTCCATATTGGTAAGTATTACTTTCCAGCATTGTTATATATTTTTACACTTGTAAGTATTTGCATGCATCCATGCTAAGTCACTTCAGTCCTGTCCAACTCTTTGAGACCCCATGGACTGTAGCCCACCAGGCTCCTCTATCCATGGTATTCCCCAGGCAAGAATATTGTAGTGGGTTGCCATGCCCTTCTCCAGGGGATCTTCCCAACCCAAGTATTGAACCTGTAGCTCTTTCATCTCCTGTATTGAAAAGCATGTTCTTTACCACTAGTGCTACCTGAGAAGCCCCTTTAAGGGTTTATTAGACCTAGATTCCAATCTTCCTAACAGGTAATTTATTTCATTTTTAAATTCTTTTCAGAGAGCTAGAATTATGTGTTATTCATTTTTGAATCTTCTTACAACAAAAAATCAAATGTCTTGCAAAAAATAAAAACTAAAGAAATCTCATACAGTTAATTTGGATTTATAGAATATATATAGTTATTTGGAATAAACTCCTAAAAATGACTTCTAAAATAATGAAACTCATCCTCATTTAAAATATTTTTAAATTTCTGAAAACTCCTCTGCACAGCAATGAAAGAAAAGAGTATTACCAAGGATGTTTCCATTGTATCCGGCCGGGGTCCAGCCCCAGTGGATCCAGGTTAATTCGAAGCGGGGACGGAGTCAGCGATTGATTTAGAGAGAGATAAGGAAAGAATGTTGTAGATAAGAAAATAGAGGAGAGAAAGAGGCTAATATTCCTTGGTTTATATAGAAAGCCAATAAAACCCCCAGACAAGGAGTTTGTCCTGTTCACAGAGGCCACAGGTGCCCTCCCGGTCTCCTGAGGGAGTGAAGACGCAGAACGTCTTCCCGTTCAGGTCTTAGAAACCTGGGCAGATAAGGGAACCCAGGGAGCCTCCATGCTCCAAGGGATCAGTCTGAAAAAGAGAGTAAGAGAGAGAAAGAAAAAGAAAAAAAGAGAGACACGGGGTAACCAAGCTTCTTCGAGCAAAGCCCATTACTTTATTTTCAAAAAGGACTTTTATACCTTTCCTACAAATGATGTTGTATACATTATCTTCTGGCCTTGGAGGCCTGTGAAACATTTTATGACCCTCTTTTGATAAAGGCTGCTCAACCAGAAAACTTATTTTCCCTCAAAGTGTTTTTTCTTTATATTTCTAATCTATGTTAGCCTCAGGAAGTATCAAACAGAGTTACATTTTCAGGAAGCAAAGGTGCAACGTGTTACAACAAAGAAAGAACCAATTAGCGCAAAGGTCTGATGTGGTTAGCTTCAAGGCTACACTTGTTTTTCTTACATTCTAATTATGTTAGCAAATGCACCCCCAGGTGCACAGTGGATAAGGGATATGGGAACTTGGCAGCAAGCATTGGCTCAACAGTGAATTCTTCAGTTCAGTCGCGCAGTCGTGTCTGACTCTTTGCGACCCCATGAATCGCAGTACGCCAGGCCTCCCTGTCCATCACCAACTCCCGGAGTTCACTCAGACTCACATCCATTGAGTCTGTGATGCCATCCAGCCATCTCATCCTCGGTCGTCCCTTTCTCCTCCTGCCCCCAATCCCTCCCAGCATCAGGGTCTTTTCCAATGAGTCAACTCTTCGCATAAGGTGCCCAAAGTACTGGAGCTTCAGTTTTAGCATCATTCCTTCCAAAGAAATCCCAGGGTTGATCTCCTTCAGAATGGACTGGTTGGATCTCCTTGCAGTCCAAGGGACTCTCAAGAGTCTTCTCCAACACCACAGTTCAAAAGCATCAATTCTTCGGCGCTCAGCCTTCTTCACAGTCCAACTCTCACATCCATACATGACCACAGGAAAAACCATAGCCTTGACTAGACGGACCTTAGTCGGCAAAGTAATGTCTCTGCTTTTGAATATACTATCTAGGTTGGTCATAACTTTTCTTCCAAGGAGTAAGCGCCTTTTAATTTCATGGCTGCAGTCACCATCTGCAGTGATTTTGGAGCCCAAAAAAACAAAGTCTGACACTGTTTCTACTGTTTCCCCATCTATTTCCCATGAAGTGATGGGGCCAGATGCCATGATCTTCGTTTTCTGAATGTTGAGCTTTAAGCCAACTTTTCCACTCTCCTCTTTCACTTTCAACAAGAGGCTTTTTAGCTCCTCCTCACTTTCTGCCATAAGGGTGGTGTCATCTGCATATCTGAGATTATTGATATTTCTCCCAGCAATCTTGATTCCAGCTTGTGTTTCTTCCAGTCCAGCATTTCTCATGATGTACTCTGCATATAAGTTAAATAAGCAGGGTGACAATATACAGCCTTGACGTACTCCTTTTCCTATTTGGAACCAGTCTGTTGTTCCATGTCCAGTTCTAACTGTTGCTTCCTGACCTGCATACAGATTTCTCAAGAGGCAGGTCAGGTGGTCTGGTATTCCCATCTCTTTCAGAATTTTCCACAGTTTACTGTGATCCACACAGTCAAAGGCTTTGGCATAGTCAATAAAGCAGAAATAGATGTTTTTCTGGAACTCTCTTGCTTTTTCCATGATCCAGCGGATGTTGGCAATTTGATCTCTGGTTCCTCTGCCTTTTCTAAAACCAGCTTGAACATCAGGGAGTTCACGGTTCACATATTGCTGAAGTCTGGCTTGGAGAATTTTGAGCATTACTTTACTAGCATGTGAGATGAGTGCAATTGTGCGGTAGTTGGAGCATTCTTTGGCATTGCCTTTCTTTGGAATTGGGATGAAAACTGACCTTTTCCAGTCCTGTGGCCACTGCTGAGTTTTCCAGATTTGCTGGCAAATTGAGTGCAGCACTTTCACAGCATCATCTTTCAGGATTTGAAACAGCTCAACGGGAATTCCATCACCTCCACTAGCTTTGTTCGTAGTGATGCTTTCTAAGGCCCACTTGACTTCACATTCCAAGATGTCTGGCTCTAGATTAGTCAACACATCATCATGATTATCTGGGTCATGAAGATCTTTTTTGTACAGTTCTTCCGTGTATTCTTGCCACCTCTTCTTAATATCTTCTGCTTCTGTTAGGTCCAGACCATTTCTGTCCTTTATCGAGCCCATCCTTGCATGAAATGTTCTCTTGGTATCTCTAATTTTCTTGAAGAGATCTCTAGTCTTTCCCATTCTGTTCTTTTCCTCTATTTCTTTACATTGATTGCTGAAGAAGGCTTTCTTATCTCTTCTTGCTATTCTTTGGAACTCTGCATTCAGATGCTTATATCTTTCCTTTTCTCCTTTGCTTTTTGCTTCTCTTCTTTTCACAGCTATTTGTAAGGCCTCCCCAGACAGCCATTTTGCCTTTTTGCATTTCTTTTCCATGGGGATGGTCTTGATCCCTATCTCCTGTACAATGTCACGAACCTCATTCCATAGTTCATCAGGCACTCTATCTATCAGATCTAGACCTTTAAATCTATTTCTCACTTCCACTGTATAATCATAAGGGATTTGATTTAGGTCATACCTGAATGGTCTAGTGGTGTTGCCCACTTTCTTCAATTTAAGTCTGAATTTGGCAATCAGGAGTTCATGATCTGAGCCACAGTCAGCTCCCGGTCTTGTCTTTGTTGACTGTATAGAGCTTCTCCATCTTTGGCTGCAAAGAATATAATCAATCTGATTTCGGTGTTGACCATCTGGTGATGTCCATGTGTAGAGTCTTCTCTTGTGTTGTTGGAAGAGGGTGTTTGCTATGACCAGTGCATTTTCTTGGCAAAACTCTATTAGTCTTTGGCCTGCTTCATTCCGCATTCCAAGGCCAAATTTGCCTGTTACTCCAGGTGTTTCTTGACTTCCTACTTTTGCATTCCAGTCCCCTATAATGAAAAGGACATCTTCTTTGGGTATTAGTTCTAAAAGATCTTGTAGGTCTTCATAAAACCTATGAATTCTTACACCAGCACTATTCTAACAGCTTTTAACTCTTTGAAAGGCTCTATGTTTTAGGCTTCCTGTGCCTTTCACAGTTGGGGGGGCTGTAAACAATCACGCATGTAGTTATAAAAGTCCAGGTAAACCTGTCAGGCAAGTTAGAGAATCATCAGAGGGGTTTGAGCTGAGGCACTCCTTTTATATCCAGGAGACTGTTAACTGGAGCTCTAAGTTAACTTTTTCCAGAGAAAGGTAGTCAGGGATAGCCTCTGTTAATGTCAGAAACGTTGGTGAAAGTCATAACATAATAAGACAGACAGATTCTGGTTTTGGGGTAGATGCTCGAGAAGGCCCAGGGAGCTTTCCTCGAGGCCTGATCTCGCCTTTGCCTATCAGGCCTCTTCCTCATGATTTTTGCCACAGGCGGGATTCCCCATGCTGGCTCCCGGCAGTATCCTGGAATGAGTTCAGTTCAGTTCAGTCGCGCAGTCGTGTCCGACTCTTTGCGACCGCATGAATCGCAGTACGCCAGGCCTCCCTGTCCATCACCAACTCCCGGAGTTCACCCAGACTCACGTCCATTGAGTCTGTGATGCCATCCAGCCATCTCATCCTCGGTTGTCCCTTTCTCCTCCTGCCCCCAATCCCTCCCAGCATCAGAGTCTTTTCCAATGAGTCAACTCTTCGCATAAGGTGCCCAAAGTACTGGAGCTTCAGTTTTAGCATCATTCCTTCCAAAGAAATCCCAGGGTTGATCTCCTTCAGAATGGACTGGTTGGATCTCCTTGCAGTCCAAGGGACTCTCAAGAGTCTTCTCCAACACCACAGTTCAAAAGCATCAATTCTTCGGCGCTCAGCCTTCTTCACAGTCCAACTCTCACATCCATACATGACCACAGGAAAAACCATAGCCTTGACTAGACGGACCTTAGTCGGCAAAGTAATGTCTCTGCTTTTGAATATACTATCTAGGTTGGTCATAACTTTTCTTCCAAGGAGTAAGCGCCTTTTAATTTCATGGCTGCAGTCACCATCTGCAGTGATTTTGGAGCCCAAAAAAACAAAGTCTGACACTGTTTCTACTGTTTCCCCATCTATTTCCCATGAAGTGATGGGGCCAGATGCCATGATCTTCGTTTTCTGAATGTTGAGCTTTAAGCCAACTTTTTCACTCTCCTCTTTCACTTTCAACAAGAGGCTTTTTAGCTCCTCTTCACTTTCTGCCATAAGGGTGGTGTCATCTGCATATCTGAGGTTATTGATATTTCTCCCAGCAATCTTGATTCCAGCTTGTGTTTCTTCCAGTCCAGCATTTCTCATGATGTACTCTGCATATAAGTTAAATAAGCAGGGTGACAATATACAGCCTTGACGTACTCCTTTTCCTATTTGGAACCAGTCTGTTGTTCCATGTCCAGTTCTAACTGTTGCTTCCTGACCTGCATACAGATTTCTCAAGAGGCAGGTCAGGTGGTCTGGTATTCCCATCTCTTTCAGAATTTTCCAAAGAAATGAGGAATTCACAGGCTAAGAAGCAAAACATACAGATAAGTCCAAATGAACACAAATCTGTGCAATGGCCCTTGTGCCCAAGAAAAGATAAACAGAGTGGCCACTGGATCAAAACATTTTCCAGTGGCTTGTGTCAAGAGAGACTGGGTGTGTGTTTAAGAGACAGAGAGGCAGAGAGAGAGAAAGATTGAGAGAAAGCCTCTACCATATTAAAAGATGCAGATAGCATACTCCATGCTCTACCAGGGACACAGGCTTCCCTGGTGGCTCAGTGGTAAAGATCTACCTGCCAATGTAGGAGATGAGGGTTTGATCCTGGGTTGGGAAGATCCCTTGGAAAAGAAAATGGCAACCCACTCCAGTATTCTAGTCTGGAAAATCCCATGGACAGAGAGGCCTGGCAGACTACAGGCCATGGGGTCACAAAAGAGTTGGACACAACTTAGCAACTAAACAACAACAAAACAACAGACAACTAGGATATAAAAGGAAGAAGGTAAGAAGGCCCTCAGTTCAGTTCAGTTCAGTCACTCAATCGTGTCTGACTCTTTGCGACCCCATGAATCGCAGCACGCCAGGCCTCCCTGTTCACCACCAACTCCCAGAGTTAACCCAAACTCACATGCATCCAGTTGGTGATGCCATTCAGCCATCTCATCCTCTGTCATCTCCTTCTCCTCCTGCCCCCAAGCCCTCTCAGCATCAGAGTCTTTTCCAGTGAGTTAACTCTTTGCATGAGGTGGCCAAAGTATTGGAGTTTCAGCTTTAGTATCATTCTTTCCAAAGAAATCCCAGGACTGATCTCCTTCAGAATGGACTGGTTGGAGCTCCTTGCAGTCCAAGGGACTCTCAAGAGTCTTCTCCAACACCACACTTCAAAAGCATCAATTCTTCGGCGCTCAGCTTTCTTCACAGTCCAACTCTCACATCCATACGTGACCACCGGAAAAACCATAGCCTTGACTAGACAGACCTTTGTTGGCAAAGTAATGTCTCTGCTTTTGAATATGCTATCTAGGTTGGTCATAACTTTTCTTCCAGGGAGCAAGCGTCTTTTAATTTCATGGCTGCAATCACCATCTGCAGTGATTTTGGACCCCAGAAAAACAAAGTCTGACACTGTTTCCACTGTTTCTCCATCTATTTCCATGAAGTGATGGGACCAGATGCCATGATCTTTATTTTCTGAATGTTGAGCTTTAAGCCAATTTTTTCACTCTCCTCTTTCACTTTCATCAGGATTCACTATTTGCAAAGAATCTTTTCTTTGTACCTCCTTCAATGGCATCTCATTTTCTTATTCCAGGCTTATCTCAACCTCATAGGAAAATTTACCTTGTTAATGTGTTTGTCAGTGGCTGGGGATGAATAGGTAGATGGTTGGTTTATTGTTTACCTGCACATCCATGCTCAAAGTTGAATTTAGTCATGAATCAAATTATTTCTGATGCTGAAAGTAGTCACAGATGTAGTTAAGTTTCACTGTAGCTTAAGGTGTCCATGCACATACAAATGTTTATTTCAAGCTGCCTCTACCATCATAAAACACAAATCAGAATTTTACAAATTAAACATGCAATATTGTTTTAACATTTAGAAATGTGGAAACCCAATGTACTAATAGTTTTCCTTTTTTCTTTTCCTTTAAGAAAGCAGTCAACCTTTAACTTTATTGTTCTTATTGTCATCTGGGTCAAAAATACAATTAACATTACATAGCTCCTTATAGGTAATAAAGTTATTATGCAAATTAGTTTTAAGTAATAGAGTTATTATGCAGTTTAATCCTCAAGACAGTCATGTATTTCATTACCAGCATTTTAAAGATCAGAAACTCAAAGGAAAAAGACAAGGTGATATAGTGAAGGTCACACACACTAACAAACCAAAAGTCTTTTTACTCCAGATGTTCACAGTGAAATTAAGAAGCCAAAGTGAACTCTACATTTCAGGAGAGAAACCACTGAGAAAGTAGAGATGCACAGAGTCTCACAGAAGCTTGTTAATACAGATATTAGTTACGTGACTTTTCTAAACATGTTCTTCTTGATTCATATTTTTCAAAATAAAAATAGTAGTAAAAACTGATAGCAGAAATGGAGTTAAAGTTTTATTAGAATCTGTTCTATTGTTATCACTGCTACAGTCACAATTCAGTGAAACCAGATCTAAAATAGATGACCAAGTGCAAGATTTAGGGATTTGGCTTTTATTCGTTCTCAAGTAAAATCAACATTTTCTTCTCACAGAAAGTTGAAGAATCTGTTTCACATTTCCTTAGCTAACAAGGACAGATAATTCTCTTACAGTTCCAGCAAATTTGCTGCTGTTGGTTTCCACCAAGCCCTGACATCAGAACTTGAAGCCTGGGGAAAAACTGGTATCAAAACTTCATGTCTCTGCCCAGTTTTTGTGAATACTGGATTCACCAAAAACCCAAGTACAAGGTGAGGCCAAGATCAAGTTAGGATAGAAATATAACATGAGAAATTAGTATGAAAATTACATGAGAAATTAGTAAGAAAATTACATGAGTGATTACTATGAAAACTACATGAGAAATTCATATAAAATTACATGGGAAATTCCTATGACAATTACATGAGTAATTCCTATGAAAATTACATGGGAAATTCCTATGAAAATTACATGAGAAATTTGTAGGTGGGTCAACTGAGAAAACAGGGGGAAAAAACGGAAGAGGAAAAGCATTTTTTTCTCTTTTTTTTGTCATTTTTTTCTTATTAATGTTACTGTACTGGCTTTATGTCTTCACTTTGAAATTAGATGAATGAAGGGGAAAATGCTTTAGGGACTAGCCCAGGAGAGATCAGCTGCCAGTGAATCCAGGCAATGGGTTTTTTTTTTTCAACATTCAACATTATCATTATTTTTATTTTTTTAAATTGGAGGATAATTGCTTTACAATGTTGTGCTGGTTTCTGCTATACAACAACCCAAATCAGTCAGCCCAAATATATATATATATATATATATACACACACACACATATATATAGGCTCCCCGGTGACTCAGCAGTAAAGAATATACCTGCAGTACAGGAGATGCAAGAGGCGTGAGTTCAGTCCTGAGTCGGGAAGGTCCCCTGGAGGAAGAATTGGCATCCTTCTCCAGTATTCTTGCCTGGAAAATCTCATGGGCAATGAGCCATGGGGTCGCAATGAGTCAGACCCACTGAAGTAACTAAGTGCCCATAATATGTATACACACCCCCTCCCTCGTGAGCCTCTCTCCCCACCATCGCACCCACACTCCCTGTCCCCTGCCCCAGGTCATCACAAAATGCTGGGCAAGGCTCCCTGTGTTATGTTGTAACTTCCCATTAGTCATCTGTTTTACACATGACAGAGTATATATTTTGATGCTACTTTTTCAATTCGTCCTACCTTTTCCTTCCTCCACTGTGTCCACATGTCCAGCAAAACGGCTGTTTATTCATGACCAGGTGAAAGATTCAACACGCACGCAGGTGCTGAGAGGGAGTGAGAATGGGGGTGGGCAGGATGGAGAGGTGCCTTCTCTTGGAGCCACACCCCCAAAATGAATGCTACCTAACATCCGCTCGGACACGACTGAGCGACTTCACTGTCACTGTCACCACCCTGTCTTCCTTTACAATGCAAACATTTCTAGAACAGCAATACACTGAGTCTGTAATCCCTTGAAAGTGATAGTGTTATTTGCTCAGTCATGTCTGACTCTTTGTGACCCCATGGACTGTAGCCCACCACACTCTTCTGTCCATGGAATTCTCCAGGCAAGAATGTTGGAGTGGGTAGCCATTTCCTTTTCCACGGGATCATGACCCAGGGATCAAACCCGCGTCTTCTGCATTGCAGGCAGATTCTTCACTGTCTGAGCCATAAGGAAAACCCTCAAAATGATCAAGGTGAATTTCTGCAAATATATACTTTGTCTCTGGTAAGGGAGGATCTCAGATCCTAAGAGATGAGAAATTGGCCCTGAAATAAGAGGGAAAAAAGCAGAAAGATGAGGATAAGGACCCTAAAACTAATACACTTGCTTTACAAATTTGCCTCAATTCCAGTATACATTCTGCTACAAGTTAACAAAATATACTAATCTTGCTAATGTGAAGTCAGTTTATTACTGGAAGGGAATTAGTCCTAAATATAGTCATTCAAAAGAGTTAACAGGGCTTCCCAGGTGGCTTAGATGGTGAAGAATCTATCGCCAATGGAGGAGACACAGGTTCAATCCCTGAGTCAGGAAGATCCCCTCAAGGAGAAAATGGCAACCCACTCCAGTACTCTTGCCTGGAGAATCCCATGGACAGAGGAGCTTGCTGGGCTACAGTCCATAGGGTCACAAAGAGTTGAACACAACTGAAGTGCCTTAGTGTGCACACTCACAACGGAGTTAACATTCCCTTTTAAGCTCAGCCTCATTAGAGTTGGACACGACTGAGCATGCACACGCCACATGGCAGATTTGAAGCTACTGACTCTGAAACCCTAAACCTGCTGTGTCATCTCTGGAGCTGTAGCCAGTCGCTGGCCGTTGAATCATTAACTGAGTTAGAACACCAGCACTTAACAAGTACACGGCACTGTATATTAGTAAATACCATGATACAACTGGGACTCTGGGCTCATTTTTCTTAAATAGGAAATTGGGCCCAATGAAAACCCTCTCGGTAAGGATTCAGGCTTAGTGTGCGCCCACAGGATTGGGGCTTCTGGTGGAGAAGGCAAAATAGATGAGAAGAGTGAGGCTAATGCAACCTCGGGGACTTTCTTGGTGGTTGAGCAGTTATGACTCCCAGCTCCCAATGCAGGGAGCATGGGTTCAATCCCTGCTGGGGGAATTAAGACCCTGAATGCTGCATGGTAAAGCCAAGAAACAAACAAAAATAATGTGACCTCAGGTGTGTGGGTTCCTAGGGTGACCCTAAGGGCTGACACAGGCAATGCTGAAAATCTGGGACTGGTCCCACCCAGATTCCCTGATTCTGAATTTCCTTGGTAAAGGCTGACATATCCATATACTAATGTAAGGCTTGGCTTAGAGATGGAGTTGATAGAATGAAGTAGGAGAAATCAGGGAGGAAAGAGGCAGCACCCCATAGTTTAGAAAAATATTGATTTGTATTATTCTTGGCTGGCTTGCCACTCAATGCCATGGAAACCTTGATCACACCATCATCTGCAATAAATCACATGATATCTCAAGGAAGAAAGTTATAACTGTCACTCCTACTTAATACTTCTGCACAAACTTTTTATTTCCTAAACCACTCAGACACCTTAATTTTGGTGCAATACTTTCAATCCATTTACACTTTAATATCCTGCTATCATCTTGTACTAATGGGCATTCTACACTGGGCTTGTGATTATGAATACTTCTCAAGAACTCATGTGTACAGTCTTGAGTACAAGCAAGGTCACACCCCTCCAGTTATAACATAATACTCCCCCCACACACCTTGAACTCTCATTAAACTGTAGTACAGGTAAGTCAGTACAAAACAGTCCAGCTTTGTGGGACACCTCCGCAAGAAAGCAAGTGTACTTAGTTCTAGATTTCTTTTCCTGTAGCTAACGAGCCCTGAAGAAAGATGTCAGATGTTTTCTTTCTGTCTTATGTTCGGTTCTACCCATTAGGCTTCCTTGCCTCCTCTCCTGCCCTTCTATCTAATTCCTCTCCACCGTTGTGATGTTTTGACTGAGTGAGCCATGAAACAGAGTGGGATGTGAAAGTAGAAGATTGTGATAACAAAACATCAACATGGCATGGGGGAGGGGAGGCAGGTTGTATTTGTGCAGTGAATTCTAGAAACTTAAATCCTAACTGATGAAAAGACCGTTTTCCTGCCTTCATTAATTAATTAAAGAATACACCTTTATATTTTAAATCACAGAATATGGCCTGTGTTGGAGACAGAAGAAGTTGTAAGAAGCTTGATAGATGGAATACTTATCGATAAGAAAATGATTTTTGTTCCATCATATATCAGTATCTCCTTAGCAATAGAGAGGTAAGTACAGCACAAAACACCTAAAATGCTAAAACACTGATAGACCTATCATTATGGAGAGCCTTTCAGTTGTGAAAGTTGCCATGGAAACTCTCCATGCCTGGGGAAAACAGTTAAGTTGCCTCTGTTATTACCTTACCCAGTCTATAAAAAGAGGATGAATCATTTTCTGTACTACATCCACCATCTCCGCCCAGTCTTCGCCAGAGACAAGGAAAGACAGTTTAAAGAGAATGGATATGGTGAACCAGCTAAAAATAAAGAAGCCTGCTGGGGTTTTGATTAAGACTCCATTGAATCTATAGACCAACTGGGGGAGAATGAACTAATATTATTAACATTATTGAGTCTTCAAACCCAAGAGCATACAGAACACAATATACCTCTTCTTTTTATTTTTTCATCTTTTTCAATATGTGTACATATTGAAACTACAGTGTACAAGTCTTACGTACTTTTTGTCAGGTTTACCCCAAAGTATTTCAAATCTTTGATGCTATTGCAAATGACTTTTTAAAAGATCTCTATTTTCCATTATTTGTTACTTGCATGTGTTTGATTTTTGCATTTTGATCTGTATTTAGCAACCTTGCTGTACTTTTAGTAGCTTTTTTGTAGATTCTAACAGATATTTTTACATAGATGATCATATTGTCTGTAAATCAAGACACTTTGGCTTCTTCTTTTTTCAATCTTTATGTTTTTTATTTCTTGCCTTATCACACTGGCTAGAACCTCCTGTTGCAATGTCAGAGAGGACTGATGAAAGCACACGTCCAAGTGTTGTCTCTGATCTTAGGAGGAAAGTAGTCACAATTTCACAATTCAGAATGATATCAGCTGTAGATTGTTTTCATTTGCTCTTTATCAGGTTGAAGAAGTTCCCTTCTATTATTATTTTGATGAGAGTCTTCATCAAGAGTAGATGTGAATTTTGTCAAAAGTTTTACTGAATATATTAAGAGGATTGTTCTTTCCATTTTAGTTTGCTAACATAATGAATTACACTGAGTCATTCTAAAGATTAAACTAACCCGCTCTGTAATGTCTTTGACTTTGGGGTCAGCATAATACTTACCATAAACTGATTTAGAAAGTATTCTCTCCTCTTCTCCTTTCAGTTATAGCTTATGTGGAATGGTATTATTTCTTTCTTAAACATTTTATAGAATTCCCAGTGAAGTTATCTGAGCCAGTTGCTTAACCTCTTAAACAAGAAGTTTCTCAAAGGCAGTTGCTGCTTTTAAACTACCATATTTAGATACGCAGTAAAAACTCAAGAAGTGGAGAGATTGATTAAATGGATTCTGGTGCTGTTGCTCTGTGAACTCTTAGCATCAGGATTCATTGAAATTTACAAAAATAAGCCCAGACCTTCATATTTTGGTCTTTACTCACATAAGATTTTAAGCAAGAGTTTATTAATATATGAAGGTGAGAAGAATGGTATATATCAGTGCTTTCTTTATATTTGCATAATATTTGAATTGTGAGTATTCAAATAAAAGACACACACACACACACACACACACACACACACACACACACAAAGAGCGAGGTAGACATAAAGAAAGAAAGGAAGAACGGAAAAAAAATTAAATGCAAACCAGACAACTCTCAGGTTACTATAACTGACAACAGAAATGAACTCTGATGTCCAAGATTTTAAACTGAAAAACCTTCATCTTTTCTTTCATACAGATTTCTTCCTGAACGTGCCTTGGCAGCCATAAATCAGATACAGGATATTCAATTTGAAGCAGTGATTGGCCACAAAATCAAAATGAAATGAATAAATGAGCTCCAGGCTGAGATGTATGCGCCTTAATGATGTGGAACTAAATTTAGGGTCAATGCTTCAAAGCTCTATTTCACATTTTTCAATGCTGTTAATATTAAAAAACATTGGTTTGGCATTAGCAGTGGTCGAATGAATAAGACTAATCACCTGTCTTTCTATTTCTCAAGATTATGCATGCAGTTTTAATAGATCCATTTTTCATTCTGTGCCTCTCAAAAACTTGTATGCTTACGTAAACATACTTAAGAGATCATTTTTCTTTAAGAGATTTCATTTCTTTTCTTTTCTTTTCATTTAAAGGTGGACAAAGCTACCTCCCTGAGAGTAAATACAAAAAGAACTTATTTACACAGGGACATTTTAAGACTGTTCTTAAAGTAAATCTGTAACCTGGCCACAGAATGTCAGCAAGTACACAGTGTGAGCTAGCAATTAGAGACCAAGTTTCAGCAGATGGCTGTACTCCAAAAAAGAGACAGTTACACCTACGCAAGTCAACATTTGGAAGCTTTCTCTTGCTTCTCCCTTTTTCGTCAGCCCCTAACAGTGCTTTCTTACCTTATTCTGTTCCTGATATAGATTTTATATCCACCAAGAGTGTGCCCTCCACACTTTTGCCCTTTTCATAGTCACTGAAAATACTGTGACATTACAAAAGCTGAGTCTCTCTTGAATCTCAGGGTATCTGAAATTTTAACCCCATGGTAACCTCTTTCTTTGTATTTACACTTTCACATATTACTGGTGCCAGAGATATTTAGATAGCTTTGAGCTTCAAAAATGAAAGCTAATGCAGGGATGCTAGGCCAGCTACTTAATACTGTACTGTGAATCTGAGAGATGGAAGGGAAAATAGAGGGTTTTTTTTATATATATATATAAAATAGAAAAAAAAATCTGACTCCAAGTAGATCAAGGATAATCTAGTTTTCTCTGTTTTTCACTAATGCTATAGACTACTTTAGCTTAGACTATCCTCCTGTTTTATCCTGCTGCTGCTGCTGCTGCTGCTAAGTCACATCAGTCATGTCTGACGCTGTGCAACCCCATAGACGGCGGCCCACCAGGCTCCCCAGTCTGTGGGATTCTCCAGGCAAGAATACTGGAGTGGGTTGCCATTTCCTTCTCCAATGCATGAAAGTGAAAAGTGAAAGTGAAGTCGCTCAGTCATGTCCGACTCTTAGCGACCCCATGGACTGCAGCCCAGCAGGCTCCTCCATCCATGGGATTTTCCAGGCAAGAGTACTGGAGTGGGGTGCCTTTGTCTTCTCTGCCTGTTTCATCCTAAGTGAAAGTAAATGATTAAATGCAAATAATTAATAAAAACAAGATTTTAAAAACAAATGATAAATATGTTGCTATGCTTTTAAAAAATAACCTCTTGTAGTTATAAAATTAAGAGTTTTGATCTCTAAGCTCTAAGCCTCTAAGCATCTTTCAGGAAACAAGGACCTGGGTATTATCAAGTAGACAGAGCTCACAGATGCAGAGAGGGATTAGGATTCTCCCAACTCCAGCTTCTTTGACTGTTAGGAGGTTTACACACTGAAACTTACTGAGTCCTTTGTATGTTAGGCACTGCACAGAGTACTATCGTTTTGAGACTTTTTTTCTTGTTCACTTCAGTTCAGTTCAGTCGCTCAGCCGTATCCGACTCTTTGCAACCCCACGGACTGCAGCACGCCAGGCTTCCCTGTCCAGCACCAACTCCCAGAGCTTGCTCAAACTCATGTCCTTTGAGTCAGTGATGCCATCCAACCATCTCATCCTCTGTTGTCGCCTTCTCCTCCTGCCTTCAATCTTTCCCAGCATCAGGGTCTTTTCCAGTGAGTCAGCTCTTCGCATCACGTGGCCAAAGTATTGCAGCTTCAGCTTCAGCATCAGTCCTTTAACATTTGTTCATGATTTTTGTTTTGATTGTTTGCCTTAAAATTAAGAACTTTATGAGTGGAAGCTTAAAATGTATTATTATTATTTTAGTCATTATTTATCTATTTGACCACACCACATGGCATGTGGGATCCTAGTTCCCTGACCAGAGATCAAACCCTGCATTGGAAGTGTGGACTCCTAACCACTGGACCACTAGGGAAGTCCTCAAAAGGTATTATCCTAAAAGTATGATTACAAAACTTCAGAAGAGAGATATGTAAATTAAAAAAATATAAACCTATCCCCCACAGTGCCATTCCCTAGAGATCAGGCTATTAATGTACGTCTTCCCATCTTTTTCTCATGCAGGAATGAGCACACATATGACAAATACATTCTTTTACTGCATGTGCTACGTTAATTGTTTCAAGATGTGTACTATATCCTGTAACTTGTTTTTTTAGCTCACCAAAATATCCCCAAAGCCTTTTCTTTCAGCATATAAACTTTAACCTCATCCTTTTTCATGGGCACATAGTACTAAATGGTACTATATTTAACTGTTCCCTTGTAATGTAACATTTAGGATGTTTCCAGATTTTCTCAATTTATTTCCTTTTTTATTTGCTTAACAAACACTTATTGAGGGTTGCCACAGTTCTAGACTCGGGGAAGCATCAGTGAATAAAGCAAACTCTTTTTCTTAATGTAGCTCTCATGCGGTAGGTAGGACAAGCAGCAGACTAAAGGAGAGACAGTGGAGGATGTACGTATACGTATAGCTGATCACTTGTGCAGCAGAACCTAACAATGTAAAGCGACCACTCAGTGTACATGTGCTCAGCCATGTCCAGCTCTTTGCAACCCCGTGGACTGTAGCCCACCAGAGTCCTCTGCTCATGGAATTTTCCAGGCAAGGATACTGGAGTGGGTTGCCACTTTCTACTGCAGGGGATCTTCCCAACGCAGGGAACCTGTGTCTCCTGCACTGGCAGGCAGATTCTTTACCACTGTGCCACCTGGGAAGCCCAAAAGCAACTGTACTCCAATTTAAAAAAATTAAATAGAAGAGTCAAGGAAGAAATCTGAGAACTAACATCTTGGGGCAGAAATATGTGTGAAGTGAAACCATGGCCCATTCAAATATCTAGGGAAAGGAAAGAGCAAATTCTGACAAAGACACAAACTTTTCTGAAGAACTCTATTAAGTCAATGAAGCCAGAGTGGATGAACAAGTGGGCAGAATTGTAGGCAACGTGCTGAGAGAGATATCAGATTATTGGACATCACATAGGCCACCATGATAAGGTGATTTTTCTGAGTGCAAGAGGAAGGAACGGAGGAATTTGATCTAGGGACTGACCCAAATAAATTAAATCCCAATGTTAGGTGCAAAAAAACACTTTCCTTTTTAATTCAACTTAATTTTTGGCTTTCAGCTTTTGTGAGTGAAACTCAGAGAAATACCTGGGAACAAAGATATTGAGATCTTTTGCCTGTTTTCCCTACATAGTTTGGCTATTGATTCTTCCTTATATGTTTCTGCTGTGCTTTTAAATATTTTACTGTGACAATCTCCATCTCGTAAATCTCCTTAAAGGGCCTCACTCCCCCCGAAACCCCAGTTCCAAGGCTACCTCCTGGGTGTGCAGGTCCCTGGGCATACCCAGGCAACTTGAGGGTTCTTGTCTACATAAAGAAGTTGGTTAACAATGTATTACAGGGACTTCCCTGATGGTCCAGTGGTTAAGACTCCGCACCTACACTGCAGAGGACACTGGTTCAATCTCTGGTCAGGGAATTAAGATCCCACATGCTGCTTGGCAAAAAAAAAAAAACAACAACATATATATATATATTATATTATATATTATAAAATTCACAAGTCCATTTAAGTATAGAGATTTATTGATAAAGATTTAGAATACAAGGGCTTCCCTGATAACTCAGTTGGTAAAGAAACTGCCTGCAATGCAAGAGATCTCACTTCAATTCCTGGGTTGGGAAGATCCCCTGGAGAAGGGAACAGCTACCCACTCCAGTATTCTGGCCTGGAGAATTCCATGGATTGTATAGCCCATGAGGTCCCAAAAAGTTGGGCATAACTGAGCGACTTTCACTTTAGAATAGTAAAAATTTTAATTATTGACCACGCAATGCATGTAAAGATTTTTCCCAATATTTTTTCTTATTTGGTCCAAGAGTCATTTTTTTTCTTTATTATCAAATGAGCCACGTGTGCATACTCAGTTGCCTCCGACTCTGCAACCTTCTCCATGGTATTTTCCAGGCAAGGATACTGGAATGGGTTGCCATTTCTTCTTCCAGGGGATTTTCCCAACTCAGGGATCGAAAGTGTGTCTCTTCCATCTCCTACATTGGCAGGCAGATTCTTTACCACTGTGCCATCTTGGGTGCCCCCATCAAATGAGCTGTTTCTTGCTAATTTCTTATCCTTCAACACAAGAAAGAGGTAGTAATGCTACAATTTCTCATAATACCATGGTGCTTGTAACATGTTTGTATTAAAATAATATGAATTTTCTTGCCTCTAAAATCTCTCCTACCATATATATTTCATGCTAGTTACATTGTTACTCTTGATTTTGCATCATCCATTGTGCTACTTGTCAATACTAGCTTCCAATCACTAAAAGACTGTTATGGCACTTCTTAGATAATAACCAGAAATTCAGCCTGACCCAGAGTGGCAGAAAATGTGAATAATTTGTTTTCTGGTCATGTTAAATGTATCATTTAAGATGTTACAGAACAACACCAAACAGCACATCTTCTAACTATGCCTTGCCTTGAACTCTTTAGGTAATAATTATTGAAAAAAATGAAAATGTAATCTTTTTGAATAGTGACTGCACCTTGCCTCTCATACACCATCACCAGCAGGAA
This sequence comes from Aepyceros melampus, assembly GCA_006408695.1. Taxonomy (NCBI): domain Eukaryota; kingdom Metazoa; phylum Chordata; class Mammalia; order Artiodactyla; family Bovidae; genus Aepyceros; species Aepyceros melampus. Next base: position 402,645 of record SJXQ01010122.1, on the reverse strand, counting down.
GGGAATTGTAGAAATAACAAAATAAATAACCTCACACATGCAAAGGGTGTCTGTTCCTCATCTGGGAGAGCTTAACACTAACCAGGGAGAACACGGCATCACTACATCAATCAGAAGTGTCTGTTGGGCAGCCTGGACGGAAGAGGAGTCTGGGGGAGAATGGATACACGTATATGCATGGCTGAGACCCTTTGCTGTCCACCTGAAACTATCACAACATCGTTAACAGGTCACAAAGTCAGACACCACTTAGCAACTGAGCAACAACAATACTCCAATATAAAATAAAAAGCTAAAACATTTTTTTCATTTGAAAAATTGGAAAAAGAAGAGTCCATTGTGATGAAGAATCTTGAAAGCCCTCAGAAGTGATAAGTGTATCCACTCCCAAAGGACGGCTTGATCCACGGTATAGAACCTGGGGATGGGGTAACTGCCCTAAATACCAGTGGCAAGGAGCATAAGGATACTGAAACCATCTGTAGAGCCCTTAGGTGTTTATACAACAGAAGTGGCAACATGGTTTGCACATAGACAGTGAAAGTGGATGCCTAAGCCCACATATACGGCCTGAGCAGTGAACCTTAGACAGTGCAGACCCCGAAATTAGAGCTACATCCAAAATATATGAGAATCACCCCCATATCAGCATGTCAGCATCACCCCAACTGCCCAACTTCACACAATCTTGCAAAAGAAATACTTTGTCAGCCAGCAGCAGTAGTCTGATCACTAGACATCTCTCCTAGAACTGGAATCTGGAGATGAGCCCCAGGGTGATGCTGTACATTCAAGAGCACCTCAGGACATTGGTCAACCCCATGTGCAGAGACAGCACCCCAAACGGAGAAACAGGGCCAGCACCAAAGAGGACTTAGAACATTTCAAAGAAGGCACTTCAAAGAGGCACAGGAGTGGGGCAAGGTACCTGCATGCCCAGGTCTAAGAGTAATAGTGTCCAGGGACTTCCCCGGTGGTCCAGCGGTTAAGATTCTGCACTTCCAGTGCAGGAGGCATGGGTTCGATTCCTGGTTGGGGAACTAAGATCCCACATGCTGCATGGCATGACCAAAAAATAAATAAGTGCAATAGTGCCCAGCTCCTCCAGGTTTATGCATAGCTTAAAGGGGTGCCAAAGTACATGTATCACTGAAGAAAAATTTTTCACTTAGTCTCAGATCTAAATCTTATATTATGCCTATAAAAATGTTTACAAAAATGAGATAACATCTCTTGAAATTCCCACTTATACAGGGCATGATGCCCAAAGACTCATCCAGGCAAGGCTCAATTCCCTTGCATCACAACAGTCATGTGGGATCATGCTGGAAATGCAAACTCTTGGGCCCCACCCCAGATCTACATAATTCAGTTCAGTTCAGTTGCTCAGTCATGTCCAACTCTTTGCGACCCCATGAACCACAGCACACCAGGCCTCCTTGTCCATCACCAACTCCCAGAGTCCACCCAAACCCATGTCCATTGAGTCAGTGATGCCATCCATCTCATCCTCCATTGTTCCCTTCTCCTCCTGCCCTCAATCTTTCCCAGCATCAGGGTCTTTTCAAATGAGTCAGCTCTTCGCATCAGGTGGCCAAAGGAGTATTGGAGTTTCAGCTTCAACATCAGTCCTTCCAAGTCTTTATTTTTTTCTCGGTACTTTTATAAAGGACCCGTAGTGATTGATGGCGCTTCCTTGGTGGCTCAGACGGTAAAGAATATGCCCGCAATGCAGAAGACCTGCAATCCCTGGGTTGGGAAGATCCCCTGGAGAAGGAATTGGCAACCCACTCCAGTATTCTTGCCTGGACAATCCCATGGACAGAGAAACCGTTGGGCTACAGTCCATGAGGTCACAAAAGAATCAGACATGACTGAGCAATTAACACTTTCATTTTTTTCATTTTTTCATTTCAGGTGATTGACATGTACATTAAAGCTTGGGAGACATCAAGCTTTTGAGGACATCAGCTTTGAATTTAGTGTGGCCCCAAGTCAGAATTGGGCTATTCTAAATATATGGTAATTACAACAAAATCAATATTTACCGCTGGTCTTATTTCTTCACAAACTATGTGAGAAAGCACAGGGAGGTAATTCCAGCCCCCACCCTAAGGGTCTTTTCATGTTTCCTACTTTTTGCTTCCTCTTGTATCTAAAGTTATTAGGTAGAGCATCATGTTCAATTTATTTATTCAAATATGCTAGGTGTTCTATTGAAAATCCCTTCTTCATTTGATTGGGTATGCTACACCCAGTCAAATTTGCCTGTCAACTGCTTGCAACAAGGTTGAGATTGTAGGGAAATCAAGTGACACAAATTTGATGGGAGTTGTCTTAGTCTGTTTAGGCTACTATGACAAAAATACCATAAACTAGGTGGGTTATAAACAACAGAAATTTCTTTCTCATCATTCTGGAGTTTGGGAAATCAAAAATCAAGATGCTGATGTTGACTAAAAAAATATGTACAACTTGAGAATTACAAGTTAAGTTTTATTTGGGGCAAAATAAGGACTGCAGCCCGGGAGGCAGCATCTCAGATAGCGCTGAGAGACTGCTTCAAAGCAGCAGTGGGGGAAAGTCAATATAGGTTTTGTTGCAGAGGGAGTTCCATGAAACACTCACTTTACAAAAGATTTTTTGTTAGTCATGAGAATCTGATGTCACCATGGAGGGATTTAGTGTTTCTCTAGATATGAGATGCAAGGATTGAGATCATAAAATCTGTTCCTAAGATCATCCAACTGTCTAAAGACCTGTCCCTCCAGATTCTCTGGAGCACAGAGTGCCTCACCTCACCCTGAACGCCCTCAGGAGTTGCTGCAGCAGCATAGGGTTCAGTCTCCGTACAGCAGATGGCAAATGCCTTTGTTGTTCAGTCGTTGGCAATATTCTTGGTAAGTGCCAGTTTGTAGTTGACACTGGCAAATTAAATATTTGATGGAGGCTTTTTTGCCTGTGTACATGGCAGAAGTGGTGAGAGATTCCTCTAGGATCTCTTTAATAAGGGCACCGAAACTAACACCACTATATTGTAAAGCAACTATATTCCAAAAAATAAATAATAATAATAAGGGCATTAATCCCATTCACAAGGCTTCTGTCTCCCTGAACTAGCCATCTCCCAAAGGCCCTATCTCCAAATACCTTTTACATTGGGGATTAGCTTTCAACACACACATTTTGGAGGAACACAAAGATTCCTTCTACAGCAGGAAGCTTTTATAGGAACAGTAATCACTGGGACCTCTCTGGTGGTTCAGGGGCTAAGACGCCACATTCCCAATGCACAGAGTCTGAGTTCAATCCCTGGTCAGGGAACTAGATCCCACATGCCGCAACTAAGACTCAGGACAGTCAAATAAAAAAATATATTTTTGAAAAAGCCATAATCATAGTCTGCTGGAAAACTCAGCAGTGGCCACAGGACTGGAAAAGGTCAGTTTTCATTCCAATCCCAAAGAAAGGCAATGCCAAAGAATGCTCAAACTACCGCACAATTGCACTCATCTCACATGCTAGTAAAGTAATGCTCAAAATTCTCCAAGCCAGACTTCAGCAATACGTGAACCGTGAACTCCCTGATGTTCAAGCTGGTTTTAGAAAAGGCAGAGGAACCAGAGATCAAATTGCCAACATCCACTGGATCATCAAAAAAGCAAGAGAGTTCCAGAAAAACATCTATTTCTGCTTTATTGACTATGCCAAAGCCTTTGACTGTGTGGATCACAGTAAAGTGTGGAAAATTCTGAAAGAGATGGGAATACCAGACCACCTGACCTGCCTCTTGAGAAATCTGTATGCAGGTCAGGAAGCAACAGTTAGAACTGGACATGGAACAACAGACTGGTTCCAAATAGGAAAAGGAGTACGAAGAGGAACCAGAGATCCAATTGCCAACATCCACTGGATCATCAAAAAAGCAAGAGAGTTCCAGAAAAACATCTATTTCTGCTTTATTGACTATGCCAAAGCCTTTGTCTGTGTGGATCACAATAAACTGTGGAAAATTCTGAAAGAGATGGGAATACCAGACCACCTAACCTGCCTCTTGAGAAATCTGTATGCAGGTCAGGAAGCAACAGTTAGAACTGGACATGGAACAACAGACTGGTTCCAAATAGGAAAAGGAGTACGTCAAGGCTGTATGTTGTCACCCTGCTTATTTAACTTCTATGCAGAGTACATCATGAGAAACGCTGGACTGGAAGAAACACAAGCTGGAATCAAGATTGCTGGGAGAAATATTAATAACCTCAAATATGAAGATGACACCACCCTTATGGCAGAAAGTGAAGAGGAGCTAACAAGACTCTTGATGAAAGTGAAAAAGGAGAGTGAAAAACTTGACTTAAAGCTCAACATTTAGAAAACAAAGATCATGGCGTCTGGTCCCATCACTTCATGGGAAATAGATGGGGAAACAGTAGAAACAGTGTCAGACTTTATTTTTGGGGGCTCCAAAATCACTGCAGATGGTGACTGCAGCCATGAAATTAAAAGACACTTACTCTTTGGAAGAAAAGTTATGACCAACCTAGATAGCATATTGAAAAGTAGAGACATTACTTTGCCGATTAGCGTCTGTCTAGTCAAGGCTATGGTTTTTCCTGTGGTCATGTATGGATGTGAGAGTTGGACTGTGAAGAAGGCTGAGTGTCAAGGAATTGATGCTTTTGAAATGTGGTGTTGAAGAAGAATCTTGAGAGTCCCTTAGAGTGCAAGGAGATCCAACCAGTCCATTCTGAAGGAGATCAACCCTGGGATTTCTTTGGAAGGAATGATACTAAAGCTGAAGCTCCAGTACTTTGGCCACCTCTTGCGAAGAGTTGACTCATTGGAAAAGACCCTGATGCTGGGAGGGAATAGGGGCAGGAGGAGAAGGGGAAGACCAAGATGAGATGGCTGTATGGCATCACGGACTCAATGGACGTGAGTCTGAGTGAACTCCAGGAGTTGGTGATGGACAGGGAGGCCTGGCGTGCTGCAATTCATGGGGTCGCAAAGAGTTGGACACGACTGAGCAACTGAACTGAACTGAACAAGAAGTGTTTGTTGAATGAATACATGAATGGATGAATTGGCTTCAGTTCTGCAGACAAGACTTTGAACTCAGCTGAGACCTACCTCAACTTCTAACTCTTCCTCCAGCACTGCTGTCTTTCCAAACAGATTGGACTGGATTCCCCAGAAGACCCCTGCACCTACCTTGACATATCTCCTCTGGTCCCTGGAAACTCTTCTTTCCACTTCTGGATATATATCCTGAGTTGCAGACACAAGAGTAGTTTCCAAGACTGTTGTGGCAAGTCGAATGCTCTGGGCAACTTCTGGGATTGGCACATTCGTCCACATCTGGTGAGTAGAAATGAAAACCCAGATCAAGGCAGAGGAAGAAGCAAGGACAGGGGATTGAAAACAGGAGATTCATTCCACCTGTCTGCCACCTGAGGCTCCCAATACCCAGACTTTCCCTTCTCCAAAACTTTCCTTGCAGTGGGGCATGATGTGAGAATAAATTCTAGCCAACTGTATGCACATACAAAACGGTGGCAAATAGTTTCAAGCCACAATGGTCATTGATTGCAGAAATGGCTGTCATTGTTTACTCCTCCCTGTGTCCACAATTTGGGATGAGGTTCGTGCTACACAATGTGGCCTTGTCACTCTTCTCTTTAAGATGTGGCATTTGGTTCACCACCTCTTCACTCTATCTGGTTCTGTGACTTGCTTTGACCTAATAAGTACAGCAGAAGTAAAGTGGTGCCAGTTGCAAACTTAGACCTCAAGAAGCCTATTTGATTCTGCTTATACACTGGGCCCTTTGCCTCTACCCTATGAACAAACCCCAGGCTAACAACAAAAAAGACAAAGTAGAAGAGAGATGTATCATCCCAGATGAGTGCCAGATATGTGAGCAGCCCAGCCAAGATCAGCAAAGCTGACACACAACTGACCACAAACACAGGAACAAGCCCAGTGGACACTTAAAGAACTGGCCAGTGGAGCCCAACTCAAAGTGCTAACACATGGTCAAGAGACAAAGAAATGGTGTTTGTTTCAGCCACTAACCTATGGGATGGTTTATTACTCAGCAATAGCTAACTGCTACAAAGAGACCAGAAACATCAGCTAAGTCACTTCAGTCGTTTCCGACTCTGTGTGACCCCATAGACAGCAGCCCACCAGGCTCCCCCGTCCCTGGGGTTCTCCAGGCAAGAACACTGGAGTGGGCTGCCATTTCCTTCTCCAATGTATGAAAATGAAAAGTGAAAGTGAAGTCGCTCAGTTGTGTCCAACTCTTGGCGACCCCATGGACTGCAGCCTACCAGGCTCCTCCGTCCATTGGATTTTCCAGGCAAGAGTACTGGAGTGGGGTGCCATTATGACTTCAAATATCTCCAATCAAAATCAGGTAGAATATCACAATCTCTACCTCATAGCATCATCAAATGAAGTTCTTAATTAATTGAATAGCTAAAAAAGATCAGATTCTCCACACATTCACTGACTGAGGATGTTAGAGCTGAATTCAACTTGGCAGCTGCAATGTAGCTTAACAGTTGGTGCACTCAGAATGATCTGGGAAGACCCCACTGGAAAGGCATTCATTAACATCTGAGAAGCAGTGAGCTCCTCAGTGAGCAGATAGAGATTAGGTGTCTAAGGTAAGAATACATATGTGTGCATGCGTGCAAAGTCACTTCAGTCATGTCTGAATCTCTGTGACCCTATGGCTGTAGCCCACCAGGCGACTCTGTCCATGGGATTCTCCAGGCAAGAATACTGGAGTGGGTTGCCATGCCCTCCTCAAGGGGATCTTCCTGACCCAGGGATCAAACCTGTGTCTCCTGCATTTGTAGGCAAGTTCTTTAGCACCTGGGAAATCCCTCAGGAAACATATGCACCCAACACAGTCAGAGCTGTCCACAGAAGACCCTGCCTGAGAGCCTGAGCACATTACCTGTACAGGTGAAATGACCTGGCTTTCCAGGGATCCAATTATTTCCAGAGACAGAGTTACAAATTTTCTTCATCTTGGGAAATAGTTTGTATTTTCCAAAGATAGCTGAAACAATGTTTTTCATTCCTAATGCCCTTAATTCAATGTCTTTTGATACTCTTTCCTTCAACCAATGAAGTTCATATTTCCTCCCCTTGAATCTGAGCATGAGTGTGACTGTGGTGGTGGTGACACTAGGTCATAAAAATGCCAATCCAAGTCATCACAATATCACACACTTCCACCTGGTTCTCTTGAGATGCCCATGTTTGACTCAGCTGCCATACTATGAGGTAGCTCAACCAGCCATGTAAATAAACAGCTCTGGTGGAGAAGAACTTAGACCTCCAGCTTACTCCTCTGGCAGAGCTGCCAGCCAACAGCCAGCACCACCTTCACCTTGTGAGTAAGCCCCTTTCAAAGTGGATCCTCTCGCCCTCAGTTGAGCCAACACAACTGTCACTGCATGGAAGAATGTCAAGCCATCATCAGCAAACTCAGCCCAAATACATGGTTGTGTTTTGTTTCTTGTCTGATTCTCTCACCATGGTAAGAAGTTCCAGTAGAATAAATGTTTTTTTCTGTGTTATCACAGTATCCTCCATCCCTAGAATAATGCTTGGCATACAGTAGGTGCTCAAGAAGTATTTGTTGAATGAATGAATGAATGAATCAATTGCTATTGGCTTCAGCTTTGCCTATGAGGGCTTTGAACTCAGCCAAGACCCACCTCAACTTCTCCCCACCACTTCTGTCTTTTCAAACACATTGGACTTGATTCCCCAGAAGACCCCTGCAAATACCTTCACATATCTCTCCTGGACCCTTGAAACTTTTCCTCCCACTTCTGGATTGGAAACCTGGGTTGCAGGCACAAGAGTAGCTTCCAAGACTGTTGTGGCAAGTCGAATGCTCTGGGCAGCTTCTGGGATTGGCACATTCATCCACATCTGGTGAGTGAAATCAAAACCCATGTTAAAGAAGGAGAAGCAGCAAAGATGGGACACTACAAACATGAGATTGTCTCCACCTGACATGCCCCAATATCCAGACTTTCCCCAATATCCAGACTTTCCCCTTCTCCCTAACCTCCCTTGATGTTAGGCATGGCCATGAGAATACATTCAGGCCAACTGTATGAGTGACAAATAGTTTGTGACAATAGAGTAACAAATAGTGTCAAACAATAATGATCGTTGATTGCAGATCATTGTCATCCTTTAATCCTCCCTGTGTCCACACTTTTGAGGTTTGTGCTACACAATGTGACCTTGCTACTCTACTCTTTAAAATGTGTGGTTTGGGTCCCCAGCCCTTGACTCTGTGACTTGCATTGAGCCAATCAATACAGAGCAAGCAACATGGTGCTGTTTCAAAACTTAGATATGGAGAAATCTATGTCCTTCTACTCCTACATTGGACCCCTTGCCTGTGCCATATGAACCAACTCTAGGCTAATTAAAAAAAAAGACAAGATGGAAGAGAGATGGATCATCCCAGATGAGCTCCAGGTATGTGAGACAGCCCAGCCAAGATCAGCAAAGCTGATACACAGCTGCCTAGAAACACATGGAGACCAGCCCAGTGGAAACCGAAAGAACTGACCAGCACAGCCCAACCTAAACTGCCAACACATGGAATCCAGAGAGCTAAATAAATGGTTGTTGTTTTAGTCACTAACTTTCAGGGTGATTTTGTTACTCAGCAATAGCTAACTGCTACAAATAGATTGCAAAAGTCATAGATGACTGTAAATCTCTCCAACTCCAAGCAAAGAGGATATGATAAGGGCTTGGCCACTCCATGCATTGCTTGATGGAGTCACCCTCCCTTTAAATATATAATAGTGCTGCAGCAGACTTGGGAAGATGGAGCCCTTATCTCTTCATGAGAATATTCTGGCTGCAGTGTGGAGGATAAATTTGATGGAGTAACACTAGAAAAATGGAGAGACTAGTGAGGTGGTTACAGTACTAATGATGTACATAAACCAAGGAGAAAGAAAAGTGGAGAGATTTAAGGCATATTTAGCAGATAGATTGCCCAATGACATGATGACAGATTTAATATGAAAGGGAAAGGAGGATCAAGAATAATTCTCAGGTGGGACTTCCATGCTGATCCAGTTTTTAAGACTCAGCATTTCCAATGCAAGGGGCGCAGGTTCACTCCCTGGTGTGGAAACTAGGACCCTGCATGCCATGTGGAGCTGCCAAAAAGTATTAAAAAAAAAAAAAAAAAAAAGAACTCTGAGGTCTTCATTTAAATATCTTTTAGGAAAAAGTTTTGATGTTTGGTTCTGAGCTTTCCCCAGGACTACTGACATTTAGGACCAGATTACTATTGGTCGTAGGGAGGCTGCTCTGTGCATTGGAGGATGTTTAGCAGGATCTCTGTTCTCTACCCACCAGATGACTGTAACACCAACCACCCCATCAGCACCACCAGTTTGGACAACCAAAAATATCTCCAGATGTTGTTAAGAGAGTTCCCTGTTACTCTCAAGTACTGCCTGATTCACTGCTTAACTCATAGTAGACACTCAAGAGTGAAGAGTGAAGTGAAAGTTGCTCAGTCATGCCTGACTCTTTGTGACCCCATAGACTGTCCATGGAATTCTCCGGGCCAGAATACTGGAGTGGGTAGCCTTTCCCTTCTCCAGGGAATCTTCCCAACCCAGGGATCAAACCCAGGTCTCTCGCATTGCAGGCAGATTCTTTACCAACTGAGCCATCAAGGAAGACCAGTAGACACTCAATGGGAGTTCAAGTCCACGTTCTTCTACTTAATAGCTGTGTATCTCTGGACAAGTGACTGTACCTCTCTGAGCCTCAGTTGGATCATTCCTAAAATGAGGATCATAACCCTTACTTCACAGGATCATCAAACAAAGTTCTCCATTAATTGAGAAGGTAAAAAAGATCAGATTCTCTATACTTTCACATATGGCGTTTTTAAAGGTATTTCCAACTTTGCAGCTGCAACAGTAGCTTCTCAAAGATTGGTGCACTCAGAATACTCTGGGCAGACCCCACGGGAGAAGCATTCATTAATGTCTGAAGAGCAGTGGAGGAGAGTGAGCAGACAAAACGTTAGTTGTCTAAAGTTAGAACACACGTTCCTAACAGTAGGAGCTGTCCACCAAAGACCCATGTCTGAGCCCTTTACCTCTACAGGCGAAACGACCTCGCTTTCCTGAGATCCAGTTATTTCCAGTGGGAGAAGAGAAACCAGTCACACAGCTGCACTTGTATCTCCCAGGCAGATTTCTGCAGATTGAGTTAGGGCCACATGGTGTGGGCCTTTGAGAGCATTCATCTATATCTGGAGAGAAAAAGAGTCAGAATTACAAATCTTCTTCAAATACAGTTTGTATTTTCCAAAGATGGTTGAAACAATGCTTTCTATTTCATATACCCTTAATTTAATGCCCTTTTTTGGTACTCCTTCTATCAAGCAGTGGGGTCTATATCTCCTCTACTTGAATCTGAGCATACTTGTAACTATGGTGGTGGTGACACTAAGTCATTAAAATGACCACAATAAGTCATCAAAATATCACACACTTCCACACCTTCTATTGAGATGCTCATGCTTGACTCAATTGCCATACTGTGAGGAAGCTCAATAAGCCATGAAAAAACAGCTCTCATGGAGAAGAGCTAAGACCTCCAGCTCACAGCCCTGGCAGAGCAACCAGCCAAGAGCCATCACCAGCTTGCCAGCCTTGTGAGTGAGCCTCTTTCAAAATGAATCCTCTAGCTCCCAGTTGAGCCACTTCAACTGACACTGTGTGGAACAAAGTCAAGCCATTGTCAGTGAACTCAGCCCAAGTAGATTCATTCAGGAGCAAAATAAATGATCATTGGTGTTTTAATGCACAAAGTTTGCTACTACCCAGAAATAGATAACCAGAACATTTTGCAAATGCATTATACAAATTTACTCATTGAAGTGCCAATAGAATTGTGCAGTCATGGTACCATGGGGTGAAAAGGAAAAAAAAGGAAAGTGAAAGTCACTCACCATGTCCAACTCTTTGTGACCCCCTGGAGCCTGCCAGACTCCTCTGTCCATGGAATTCTCCAGGCACTTCTACTGGAGTGGGTAGCTGTTCTCTTCTCCAGGGGATCTTCCTGACCCAGGGATTGAACCCAGGTCTCCTGCATTGCAGGCAGATTCTTTACCATCTGAGAGGTGGTCCTCCCCTAATTTCCTTCACCCCTGCTCTGGCAGATCACCCTAAATAAATACTTTCTGTGCATTTATCATGCAAATAGTAATGTTCATTCCAGCCTTAAGTAACATTAGAACCACCTATCAACTGCAGGGTGAGTAAGTCTAGAGCTGACATAAGGAATAAGGTAGCACATTCCTTCATTTGACAAGGAAGTATAAAATATTCACAATGTATTAGGTACCACAGGTCAAAGAATAGATAAGATTCTTATGTTGTATCCACCATTTTCTAGATGGGAAATGTTGCTTCCATCCTTTATCTAAAAACAAGAGCCTGACAAGGCTACTATGTTTACTGAATAACCCATAAACTGTAGCCCAAAGTTTTTTTTTTTTAATGTTTGTGCAGATGGCCAATAGACACATGAAAAAATACTCAACATTGCTAATTATTTGAGACATGCAAACCAAAACTACCATGAGGTATCACCTCACACTGGTCAGAATGCCCATCATTAAAAATTCTACAAATAATAAATGCTGGAGAGAGTGTGGATAAAGGGGACACTTACACACTGTTGGTGGGAGTGTAAATTGGTGCAGCCACTATGGAGAACAGTATGGCAGTTCCTCAAAAAACTAAGAACAGAATTGCTTATGATCCAGCAATTCCACTCCTGGGCATATACCAGGACAAAACTATAATTCAAAAAGACACACATACCCCAATATTCATAGCAGCAGTATTTACAGTAGCCAAGACATGGAAGTAACCTAAATTTTCATTGACAAAGGAATGCATAAAGAAAGTGTGGTACATATATACAATGGAATATTACTCAGCCATAAAAAAAGAATAAATAATACCTTTGTAGCAACATGGATGAACCTAGAGATTATTATACCATGTGAAGTAAGTCAGACAGAAAGAGGCAAATACCATATGACATCACTTATATGTGGAATCTAAAATATGACACAAATGAATTTACTTACAAAAAAGAAATAGACTCACAGAACAGATTGGTGGTTGCCAAGGGTGGAGGTGGGTAGATTGGGAGTTTTGGATTAGCAGATGTAAAGTATTATATATAGGATGGATAAACAAGGTCCTACTGAATAACACAGGGAATGATATTCAATATCCTATAGTAAACCATAGTGGGAAAGAATACATATCTGTATCTATATATATATATATATAATGCCTGAAACTAACATAATATTGTAAATCAACTATATTTCAATAATAACTAATTTTTTTAAAGAAAAGGATGTTTGGAGCTCCCTGGGAACTATAATAATGGAAATAAATTATTTAATGGAAATCTTGTTCAGAGCTCAATAAACTATAGCCCATGAATCAAATCTGGACTGTCACTTGTTTGTATAAATAAAGTTTTATTAGAACACACCTCCACTCATTCATTTATGTATCATTGATGGCTGCTTTTGCACTACAACTGGAGTATTGAGTACTTAAGAGAGAGATCATACAAACTGCAGTCTCCAAAATATTTACTATCTGGCCCCTTACAGAAATAGATTGCAGACCCTTGCAAACTATGTCAGAGGCATAGTCAGACCTTTACTGTCAAGAGGAGAGTTTGGGTCTAAATATAAGGAATATAGACCAAAAACTTAGCTCATTCTAGAAATTATTGTAGTTTCTATTATTCTATTAATAGTAGCTCTTGGGACTGTACATGTGCCTAGCACACTGCATACATTACTTCATTTAATCTTCTCAAATATCCTTTAAGGTAGGTACTCTTATACACTCATTTTACAGATGGAAAGATTGAAGCTTAGAGAGATTAAATACATTTTCCCAACGTCTCACATCTGGAGTGTGACAAAAAGGTAAGTGGTTGAGAGACTGCCATTAGATCAAAAAGACCTGGATTTGAATTGTTCAATTGTTCAATGACCCTGCTGCTGCTGCTAAGTCGTTTCAGTCGTGTCCAACTCTGTGCGACCCCATAGATGGCAGCCCACCAGGCTCCTGTCCCTGGGATTCTCCAGGCAAGAACACTGGAGTGGGTTGCCATTTCCTTCTCCAATGCATGAAGGTGAAAAGTGGAAGTGAAGTCGCTCAGTCGTGTCCCACTCAGCGACCCATGGACTGAAGCCTACCAGGCTCCTCCGTCCATGGGATTCTCCAGGCAAGAGTACTGGAGTGGGTTGCCATTGCCTTCTCCGTCAATGACCCTAAACAAGTCATTTTAGCTCCCCAAGCCTCAGTCTTCTCATCTGTACAATGGAGATCATCACAGTGCCTATACTATGTGAAAAAGCACATAAAGACCTTCACACAGGGCCTGGTATTCAATACATATTAAAAATTATTTGCATAAAGAGGTGACAGAAAGAAAATCAGTGTTTATTTCTGTATACTGACATACAACATAATTTTTTTTTGTTTTTATGAGAATTTTTTTGCCAGGCCTTAGTTGCAGCATGCAGGATGTTTAGTTGCAGCACGTGGAATCTAGTTCCCTGACCAGGGATTGAACCCCAGTCTCCCTATATTGGGAGCATGGCGTCTTAGCTGGACCACCAGGAAGTTCCTCTTTTTTTATTCTAACACTTGTCTCTAAAATCATTAGAGTTTTCAGTGACCAGGAATTATTTTTATAACAGAAAGAAATTAAGAAAGAAAGAGAAAGAGATGGGGGAAGGAAGGAAGAAGGAGAGGCAGAGGAAGGAAGGAAGAAAGAAAGAAAACAATGCTTTTACCCACCTACATCTGCTGTCCAGCCAGCTTCTATCTGATTTTACTACCAAATGCTGGGGAGGAGGGGGTGGGGTTTGATGGGGCATGAACTCACCTTTGCATTCCACTCCTGGGCCCTTAAATGTCTTCAATCCATTGCTGGACAGGAAACCTCTTTTGCAAGCACAGTAGTAACTCTTGAAGTGTTGGTGCAGGTTGCATACGCCGGACACAAGGTGGTATCTATACACCCATTCACATCTAAGCAACGGAGAAGAAGGACTTTGGGTTAGAGCACCGAGTGGAGCTGCAAGGGAGAGGAGGAAGGTTAATCCCTGGCTTGGAAAACTCTCCTGGAGAGGGGAATGGCTACCCACTCCAGTGTTCTTGCCTGGAGAATCCCATGGACAGAGGTGCCTGGTGGGCTACAGTCCATGGGGTCACAAAGAGTCAGACACAGCTGAGCGACTAACACAAACACACACAGAGAGAACAGTACGGATATTTTTTTTAATTAATGTATCTATTTTAATTGGAGGCTGATTACTTTACAATATTGTGGTGGTTTTTGCCATACATTGACATGAATCAGCTACAGGTGTACATGTGTCCCCCGTCCCAAACACCCCTGCCACCTCCCTCCCCATCCCATTCCTCTGGGTTGTCCCAGTGCACTGACTTTGAGTGCCCCGTTTCATGCATCGAACTTGGAATAGTCATCTATTTCACATATGGTAATATACATGTTTCAATGCTATTCTTTCAAATCATCTCACCCTCACCTTCTCCCACAGAGTCCAAAAGTCTGTTCTTTATATCTGTCTCTTGCTGTCTCACATATAGGGTCGTTGTTACCATCTTTCTAAATTCCATATATATATGTTAATACACTGTATTGGTGTTTTTCTTTCTGACTTACTTCATTCTGTACAATAGGTTCCAGTTTCACCCACCTAATTAGAACCAATTCAAATGCATTCTTTTTCATGGCTGAGTAATATTCTTTTGTGTGTATGTCCCACAACTTCCTTATCCATTCATCTGCTGATGGATATCTAGGTTGCTTCCATGTCCCAGCTATTGTAAACAGTGCTGTGATGAACATTGGGGTACACGAGTCTCTTTCACTTCTGGTTTCCTCAGTGTGTATGCCCAGCAGTGGGATTGTTGGGTTGTATGGCAGTTACATTTCCAGTTTTTTAAGGAATCTCCACACTGTCTCCATAGTGGCTGTACTAGTCTGCATTCCCACCAACAGTGTAAGAGGGTTCCCTTTTCTCCACACCCTCTCCAGCATTTATTGTTTGTAGACTTTTGGATCACAGCTGTTCTGATCAGTGTGAGATGGTACCTGATTGTGATTTTGATTTGTGTTTCTCTGATAATGAGTGATGTTGAGCATACTTTCGTGTGTTTGTTAGCCTTCTGTATGTCTTCTTTGGAGAAATGTCTGTTTAGTTCTTTGCTCATTTTTTGATTGAGTCATTTATTTTTCTGGTATTGAGCTGCATGAGCTGTTTGTACATTTTTGACATTAATTCTTTGTCAGTTGCTTCATTTGCTATTTTTTTCTCCCATTCCGAAGGCTGTCTTTTCACCTTGCTTATAGTTTCCTTCATTGTGCAAAAGCTTTTAAGTTTAATTAGGTCCCATTTGTTTATTTTTGCTTCTATTTCCATTACTCTGGGAGATGGGTCATAGAGGATCCTGCTGTGATTTATGTCAGAGAGTGTTTTGCCTATCTTTTCCTCTAGGAGTTTTATAGTTTCTGGTCTTGCATTTAGATCTTTAAGCCATTTTGAGTTTATTTCGTGTGTATGGTGTTAGAAAGTGTTCTAGTTTCATTCTTTTACAGGTGGTTGGCCAGTTTTCCCAGCACCACTTGTGAAAGAAATTATCTTTTCTCCATTGTATATTTTTGCCTCCTTTGTCAAAGATAAGGTGTCCATAGATGCGTAGATTTATCTCTGGGCTTTCTATTTTATTCCACTGATCTATATTTCTGTCTTTGTGCCAGTACCATACTATCTTGATGACTGTAGCTTTGTAGTAGAGCCTGAAGAAACTAGGAATGAAACAACCATATGACCCAGTAATCCCACTACTGAGCATATACCCTGAGAAAACCATAATTCAAAAAGACACATGTATCCCAGTGTCCACTGCAGCACTATTTACAACAGCCAGGACATGGAAGCAACCTGGATGTCCCATTGACAGATGAATGGATAAAGAAGTTTGGTACATTTATATGATGGAATAAAATTCAGCCATAAAAAGGAACAAATTTGAGTCTGTTGTAGTAAAATGGATGAAACTAGAGCCTGTTTTACATAGTGAAGTAAGTCAGAAAGAGAAATACAATATCATATATTAATGCTTGTGTATGGAATCTAGAAAAATGATACTGATGAACCTATTTAGGGGCAGGAATGGAGACGCAAACACAGAGAACAGACTTGTGGACCCAGCAGGGGAAGGAGAGGGCGGGACAAACTGAGACGGTAGCACTGACATAGGTATTGTCATGTGTGAAATAGACAGCCAGGGGGAAACTGCTGTCTAGCACAGGGAACTCAGCTCAGTGCTCTGCGGCGTCCTAGATGTGGGGGATGGGGGGCGGGGGCCCCAAGAGGGAGGGGATACGTGTGTACTTACAGCTGATTCACTTCACTGTCCAGCAGAAACCACCATCATAAAGTCATTAGACGCCAATTTAAAATTTAATTGATTTTAAAAACTATGACAATTATGGCTTTTCATTACTAAAGTCTTGAGAGCCAGACTCTTTGTCACCTACAACATGCCTTGTCTATTTCTCTTCCCTGCATAAAGCCTCAGGTTCTCTCTTTCTACTCATTTCCAGCTTCTTCTTTCATCTGCAGAGGCAAAACTTCTCTTTGCAGATTTCCAGCGTATGCCACTTGTGATCTCTCAACTCTGAGTTTCCTATTACTTTCCTCTAGCTCTACCTCTCACAACTCAAATCCATCCCAAACCAGAGTAGCAACACAGTCAGTCCTGTGTGACCGGGCACCTGTCAGCCTTCTTGGCTCATCGTCGACCTGGTCCCGCTAGCCACGTTCACCTTTGCTCAGTTCTCCAAATTTTCTCTGGTCTGCAGATCTTGCCAGAATCATGTGAGCCAATTCCTTACAATAAATCTTTACACATATTTATATGTGGGTTTCCCAGGTGGCTCAGATGGTAAAGAATCTACCTGCCAAGGCAGGAGACCTGGGTTCAATCCCTGGTTGGGAAGTCCCATAGAGGAGTGCATGACAACCTACTCCAGTATTCTTGCCTGGAGAATCCCATGGACAGAGAAGCCTGGTGGGCTACAGTCCATGCGATCTCAAAGAGTCAGACATGATTGAGCGGCTTTCACTTTCACTTTTATTATCTCTGCTCCTTGCTCTTAATAAACATACTCCCTTCTGAAATGCTCTGTGTCTGGAAATTCTTTTCCAACATGCACTCAGACTGCCGTGACAGTTGCCATGGTCGTGAGCCCTAGAACCAAGATTCAGACCCAGGAAAGGCAATTCCACAGCCCATCTCATGACCACTCCACATGGAGTTGAGTCCTCACTTTGGTGGTACTAGTGGTAAGGAACCCATTTGCCAATTCAGGAGAGGTAAGAGATGCAGGTTGAATCCCTGGGTGGGGAAGATCTCATGGAGGAGGGCATGGCAACCCACTCCAGTATTCTTGCCTGAGAATCCCATGGACAGAAGAGCCTGGTGGGCCCAAAGAGTCGGACATGACTAAAGCGACTTGACACACACGCATTACACTATACATATTAGTAACAAAACCAAGAGATGGAGGCACTTGCCCAAGGTCTAACTGCCTTCAAGCTGGGGGAGTCTCTTACCAAGATTCGACGATGACCGCCGTGGCCGTTCATCTGCAAGAAAAGAGAAGTCAGTAGATTTTTTGAGAGCTGGCCATGCCCCCATTGTCTCAAACCAGGCTCCTTGTTTCCCTGGGCACCAGTGATCACGGTGGTGAGTTGTGAAAGTGGGAGTGGAGAGGTAAAGAGGAAAACCCAGGCTCTTCCTGAGGATTTACCTTCATCAGGTAGGTGGAAGGAACTCCTCATGAATTCTTCACCCCTTGCCAGGTAACAAAGGGTGGATACCAATGTTCATGGCAGCACTATTTATAATAGCCAAGACATGGAAGTAACCCCTGTCCATCCACAGATGAATGGATAAAGATGTGGTACATATGTACCATGGAATATCACTCAGCCATAAACAAGAATGAAACAATGCCATTATAGCAACGGAGATTATCATACTAAGTGAAGTAAGTCAGAGAAAGACAAATATATGACATGGCTTATATGTGGAATCTTTAAATATATGATATAGACAAACTTATTTACAAAACAGAAATCAACCCACAGACATAGAAAACAAATTTATGGTTGCCAAAGTGGAAAGGGGGTCAGGGAGGGATAAACGAGGATTTTGGGATTAGCTGATGTACACCATTGTATATAAAATAAACAACAAAGACCTATTATACAGCACAGGGAACTATATTCAGTGGCTTGTAATAACCTATAATGGAAAAGAATATGAAAAGGTATATATATATATCTCACTTTGCTGGACACCTAACACAACATTGTAAATTAACTATATTTCAATTTTAAAAAACAGTTTTTTTAAAAAGGGTACATGTGTGCTAAGTCACTTCAGTCATGTCCAACTCTGTGTGACCCTATGGACTGTAGCCCTCCAGGCTCATCTGTCCATGATATTCTCCAGGTAAGAATACTGGAGTGGGTTGACATGCCCTCCTCCAGGGCATCTTCCCCACCCAGGGATCCAACCTGTGTCTCTTATGTCTCCTTACCTTTCTGGATTGGCAGACAGGTTCTTTACTACTAGCACTACCTGGGAAGCCCTTAAAAAGGCGGGTGGGGGAATTCCCTGGTGGTCCAGTGGTTAAAACTCTGCTTCCATTGCAGGAGCCGCAGCTTTAACCCCTGGTGGGGGAACTAAGATCAGACATGCTGTGCAGTGCAGTAAAAAAAAAAAAAAGTTTAAAAAAATGGGTAGGGGGGCTAACAGCCATTCTTGATACTACCCCCTTTCATTTTACCTAATTGGCATCCCATCTCACACTGTCTCGCTGGCCTAGAAGCACTGCTTGACACACGTGGGAGTGTAACAGCCGCTGGTGTAATTCATACTCCAGAGCTCCTGGCAGGATCAGTCTGTGACTGAAACTTTCCTGAAACACCTTCTGAATGACTTGTTCCTGCCCCTGCCCAATCCCTGTTCCCCTTCTCCCCTATAAGTGTCTCCTGGGAGTCCTCCCTTAGTAAGTTACTCACAAGCATCCTCATCTCTGACTCTGCTTCTTTGGAAACTAACCAAAAGCAAGTGCTGGTCCTGAAAGGGACAACAGAGGGTGAGATGGTTGGATGGCATCACCAACTCACTGGACATGAGTTTGGGCAAGCTCCTGGAGATGGTGATGGACAGGGAAACCTGACGTGCTGCAGTCCACAGGGGTCACAAAGAGTTGGACACGACTGAGCAACTCAACTGAACTTTGTTTTCCTTTTTTATTGTAGTTGATTTACAATGTTGTATTAGCTTCTGGGATATAGCAAAATGATTCATATATATACATATATGTATGTATATATATTCTTTTTCATTATATATTATTTCAAGATACTGAATATAGTTCCCTGTGCTACACAATGGGACCTTGTTGCTTATTTATTTTATATATAGTGCTGAGTATCTGTTGTTTCATTTGCTTTCATCTTTTTCTAAGAAGATAATAATTACTTATTGTAAGAAACTCAAACAATGCAGAAGTATATAAAATTAAAAGTGAAGATCTCCGTGTGCTCCATTCTTACACCAAGAGATCACCACTGTCAAAAAGAGTGAATACTTCTAGGTTAGGTCCTGTTCACAAACTCAGTCATGTAAATATGTTAAATATAAATAAATGTATAAATTCACACAATTTTCTTAATGTGAATGGTATCGTGCAATATACGGTCCAATACAGTAAATGGTTGTTTCTACTGAAATTTATTAAAATTAAGTAAAACGAAGCATTAATTCTTCAGTTCCACTAGCCACACTCCAAGTTCTCCGGAGCCCCACTGACTAGTGACCACTGTAGGACTAGAACATGTTCACTGAGAGTTCTTTTCAGCCACTCTGTTCTGCTTATAACTTTTTTTTCCATGTTACCGTAAGTCTTGCAAACCAAGAGCAGCAAAATTTGCCAGGTGTTGAAGTTGGGCAATATCTACATGAGGGTTTGTTACACTATTTTTTCCTACTTTGAATGTTATTTCTATAATTTAAAAAAATTAAGAAAATAATGTTTTGGGCAACTTGCCAAGTCAGTTCGCATGACTGAACTCATGCTTTCCAACAGCTGCATAGTATTGCATTAAAATGGGCTCTGACTGTGCCAGAGATAGCTCAGTAGCCCAAGATCAAGCAAAAACTCCACAATTTCCTTTCTGTGGTATAAAATGGACAGTAGAAGGCAACTGCCCAGCCATGGGACTGTATTTCCCAGCTCACGTTGCATCCAGGCATGGTCATGTGACCCTGAGTGGAAGTGACGAGTGTCACTGCTAAGCCTGAGTTTTAATAATGTGCCTTCTCCACTCGCTGCAGAGACTCCAAGGCACTAGTGTGGCTGAGTCACAAACAGAAAGCATCTGGGTTCCTGAATCACTTCATGTAAGAAAACCACCCACTAGCAAGAGATATCCTCACTGGACCCTTGAACAAACAAGAATTAAATTTCTTTTTCTTGAGCCACTGACTGGGGTCTATTTGTTGCAGTAGCTTGGTGTACTCTAACAAACACAGCAAGTTTTCCAGCCAGGTCCCAGGGGTAAATATACATTAGTTTACTCCAGTGCTGTTACCATGCTTTCCCAATGGACAAAACACCTCATTCAGAGGCCATACCTCACGGCTGCAAGATCCCACAGGCTTTCCCTGTGCCAACACCCACACAGCATCTTGGTAGGAACTCGAGGAGGGTGAGAAAATTTGAAAGATGAACTCTTCCTACAATATAGACTGAGTTTCCCAAACAATGCTGAGCCAGAAAACTGAAACAGACAACATTAAGAACTGACAATGTTTCTCTTCCTGAATCCAGCAGGAGCTTGTGTGGAAGATGAGAATACTTAACAAAACATCCAGAAATGCATTTCTTTTCACACTGAGCTGTAGTTTGATTAAACTCCATACCCATTCCCATGGCACTACCATTTATGAAGCCAGTTACCTCTTTGGTAACTGTGGGATAGGAACCCTTGTTACCTGTATTTTGCAGCTAGGAAACTGAAGATCAGAGAGGTTGTGTGACTTGCCTGAGGTCACACAGCAATTTTAAGGTACAAGGGAAAGAGCTCGGGTAGGAACTGGGAGACGGGGTGTTATCCCTTTCTTGGCGACTAACTAGCTCGTGGCAAGTGTTCAGCGGTGGTGCAGCCTGCTGGGACAGAAGCATCTCCTCCCCACCACATTGGGCATATGGAGTCTCTTTGTCCAACTTACGCCTTGTCATTGATCCCAGTGAAGGTAATGTGAGCATTCCCCAGGTGTATATACCACAACACCCTGTGAAGAAAGAAAAACACCATGATCCATCACGAAGTTCTTTGGACTCAACTTGAAAAACTACTCCTGGAGTGGTCTCGTAGAAGCAGGGCTTTTTAGAATATTTATTAATTTATTCGGCTGTACCAGGTCTTAGCTGCAGGACATAGGATCTTTGATCTTCACTGTGGCTGGCAAACTCTTTAGTTGTGCCATGCAGGATCTAGTTCGCTGATCAGGGATCCAACTTAGGTCCCCTGCATTGATAGCTCAAAGCCTTAGCCACTGGACCACCAAGGAAGTCCCTAGAAACAGATCTGATGAGCCTAAATGAAAGCTCCAGCTGAGTGACAAGCATGAGTTACTATCTAGTCTTCACAGCAACCATTCCTGCTTTTCGGCACTTTATCTTTGTTTTTCACTTTGTATTACCTTCATTTCCTTTTCAATTAAGAAGAGTTCCAGCTGATTTTCAAAAACATACTTTTTTTTTTTTTTTTTGGGCTTTGAAATGGAGCAAGACCCTACAGTCCTGTGCCTCCTCCCAACCTCCATGTCCTCTGCCTGCCTTTTATCTGTGGAAAATTGGACTCTGTAGGAGAGGGAGAGGGTGGGATGGGTTGGCAGAGTGGCAGTGTAACATGTGTGATATCATAAGTGAAATGAATCGCCAGTCCAGGTTTGATGCAGGATGCAGGATGTTTGGGACTGATGCACGGGGATAATCCAGAGAGAGGGTGTGGGGCGGGAGGGGGGAGGTGGGGGTCGGGATTGGGAGTTCATGTACACTCGTGGCTGATTCATGTCGATGTGTAGCAAAACAAATACAATATTGTAAAGCAAAACAAACTAAAAAAATTAAAATTAATTAAAAAAAGAGTAAGTTTAATCTGAGAAATGAGAATAGGCAGAAACAAAGGAGAGCAAATAATGATTAATGCAATCATTAAGCATAGTCAGGGACTTTCAGTTCCTTCTCAAGGGCTACAGACAATTTTCTGAGCCATGGCCTGTGAGCTGTCTTATTCTGAAAGCCCCACCAGGTGGAGAAGTTAACGACATGAGGGCCAGACAGTACCCACGGCATAAGCTGCCACAATTCTGAGAACTGGCCTCAAAGAAGTGGAAATAAACTGATCCTGGAACTGAAGATTGACTGTACCTAAAACAACCAAGATGACACTGGTTAGACCACTGATGACCAATTTGAAGATGACTGTCAAAGACGACCACGCTGCTTCTGCGTGTAGCCTCCTCCTTCTGCCCATGAAAACTCTTGTCCCACTGGCTGCCAGTGGAGGGGAGTTGGCCTTTGGGCAGGTGTCCGCCCTCCCTCCTCAGCTGACAACATTGAAATAAAGCAAACTTTCCACCAACCTGGCCTTTTTACTGGCTTTTGAGCAGTGAGCAGCTGGGCTCACCATCTTTCAGTAACAGGCTGTAAAACTCAAGTTTACAAACCAACGAAATCAGAGTTATAAGGCAAAATAGAAAATGTAGACCAACACAATCAAAGTCCACCTTCTAAGTTCTCAGGTTCCAGCCTGTATCTGCCTCAGAGAGATTTATCCTTACACTTCCAGTTTATTTCATGCCGGAGAAGGAGCCTCTGCAACTTCTACGCAAAGAAATTTCAGTGCTTTAAAACTGTAATCATATGTTTCAATGGTTGTAATTACTTAAATACAGTTACTAACTTATAGCTTGGGTTTCTCTCCATTCAATTTTTTTTTTTTTTCTAAAACATACATTTAAACTAGCATTCTCAAAGGGAATAACCTCTCCCTTAAAAAGGCAAACCTTGGCTCATGTGAAGAGATGAAAAGAATCTTGCTCTTTTATGTATAGAACACACACAGTTATGCATATAATATATAAATAAGTATATAGTATATCCATAGAGCTGCCATATGTTAAGTGTTAGTTGCTCACTCATGTCTGATTCTTTGTGACCCCATGGACTATAGCCCACTAAGCTCCTCTGTCCATGGGACTCTCCAAGGAAGAATGCTGGAGTGAGTAGCCATTCCCTTCTCCAGGGGATCTTCCCTACCCAGGGATCAAACCCAGGTCTCCTGCATTTCAGGCAGACTCTTCACAATTTGAGCCACCAGGGAAACTCATAGTATATCTATAGTATTAAATTGGATGGGAGGGTAAGACGATTCTTAATTTTATTTTGGCCATGCCTCTCTGCACAGGGAAACCATAGTTCCCCAATGACGGATGACACCAGGGCCCTCTGCAGTGGAAGCACAGAGTCTTAACCACTGGACCACCAGGGAAGTCCACAATTCCTTTTTTTTTTTTTTTTAACATCTAAAAGGCAGTTCAGCTACTCCAGCATTAAGCCCTTCTCCGTCACCATCACGACCACCATCATAATCGCATCGTCTCCATCGTCACCACCACCACCGCAGCTTTGCCGTCATCGTCATCTTCAGCATCGCCATTGTCCCCACCACCACCATCATGATCACCACCGTCATTGTCACCACTCTGCATATTAAGGGCAGAATCGGAGTGCTAATGGCCAGCACTAACGCTGACACTTCAAAGAAGCAAGTCTGCATTTTAGCGCTTGAGGTCCACAAGTGACCTGCTCCTTCTAGTGCAGCCTGCCAGTCAGCAAGTCCCAAGGAACCTAACTCCTACCTTTCTTTTTTTTTTTTTTGAAAGTCACTCTGTCGTGTCCAACTCTTTGCAATGCCATGGACTATCCAGTCCGTGGAATTCTCCTGGCCAGATACTGGAGTGGGTAGCCTTTCCCTTTTCCAGGGGATCTTCCCAACCCAGGAATTGAAGCCAAGTCTCCTGCACTGCAGGCGGATTCTTACCAGTTGAGCCACAAGGGAAGCCCAAGAATACTGGAGTGGGTAGCCTATCCCTTCTCCAGCGGATCTTCCCGACCCAGGAATTGAACCCGGGTCTTCTGCATTGCAGGTGGATTCTTTACCAACTGAGCTACCAGGAAGCCTTATCTCTAACTGAAATTCTCTTGCTCTTTAATTATTTTAGAGGCAACAAAGCATCATGTTTAAGCATATCAGCTCTAGTGTCAAAATGCTTGGGTGTAAAAATTTGTTGTAAGAGGACTTCTCTGGTCATCCAGCAATTAGGACTCTGAGCTTCCAATATAGGGGACTCAGATCCAATCAGGGAAGGAGATCCCATGTGCCGAAACCAAAAAAGATTCTACATGCCACAATTGAGACACGGCACAGACTAACAAATAAATAAATATTTCTGTAAAAAAAAAATCAAACCCAGAAAAAGCTGACATCTGAAGAAAAATAACAAGGTTGACTCCATCTCACTGTTCTTCAGAAGTAGCTTCCCTGATTTCCCCCATCACATAATTCCTAGTCACACTCAATGGCAATTTCTTCCCTAGCAATTGTCACTCCCTGAAATGCTTTTGTTTATTTGTTATTTGGAGCAGCACAGTTTAGAAAAAAATTGCAGACTCCGCAACCAGGTTGTTAGTGTTAGTTGCTGGGTTGTGTCTAACTCTTTGCAACCCCATAGACAGTAGCCAACCAGGCTCTCCTGTCCAAGGAATTCTCCAGGCAAGAATACTGGAGAGGGTAGCCATTCCCTTCTCCAGGGGATCATCCCAGCCCAGGGATTGAACTCAAATCTCTCACATTGCAGGTAGATTCTTTACCATCTGAGTCACCAGGCTGCCCAGTTTTGAATCCTGGCTGTAACCCCTTACAAGCTAAGTGGGCTGGAGCAAGTTATTTCATCTCCTTTGCCTCATTTTTCCCTTTGTAAAATGGGATTTTTCATGACCTGATATCAGAGGAATTTAGTGAAGGTTGAATGCAGCCTGTTTGAGGAACTTAAAAGGTTGCTATTACCGTCAGAGGTTTCCTTTCTTCCTGCCTCCTCCCGCCGGTATGTCAGCTTCTCAAGGGCAGGAACCTTGTCTGTTTATTCACGGCTCTATCCCTGGTGCCTAAAACAGCACCTGGCACATAGTAGGTGCTCAGGAAATACGTGCCAAATGAAGGACTGTAACAAAACTCTTCCTTGATGGATGAATTCCCTGGACTGACTTTTGGTCAAAGCTTCCCCAGTGAAGTTGTGCAGCATCCAGCCTAGAACCATGATGTCCTGGCTGGACGGTCGAGGGCCCCCTTCTTCCTCACAGTCTGCTTCCCCAAGGCCTCCTATTGCACCTCACACTCACCCCAAAAGAGGAGAAAACTGAAGCTCCACATCGTGCAGGTCCTGCCATCCAAAGAGGAGCACTTTTCCTCTGTTTCCAGGCTTTTCAACAACTGAGGGCGTGGAGAGAAGGGGAGGGCAGAGCGAGAATTGCTCAAGGCAGCCAGAGCATCACGCCCTTTTCTGCTGAGTTGCCTCTACTCAGAAAGGACACTCTGACAAGCCTCGAAGCCTCTCCCTTCTCCACAGTGAGGATAAGATCATCTGGTTAGTGTGTCATTGTGTGGGTCTGTCTCCCCCCTCTCTCTTTTCTTCCCACTCACTTTTTCCTTACCCCTACCAAGATCTAACTCCCAACTCTCATCACCTTATTTTATTGCATGCATGCTAAGTTGCTTCAGTCATGTCCAACTCTTTGTGACCCCATGGACGGTAGCCCTACAGGCTCCTCTCACTGTGGGATTCTCCAGGCAAGAATACCAGAGTGGGTTGCCGTGCCCTCAACCAGGGGGTCTTCCTGACCCAAGGACTGAACCCCCATCTCTCATGTCTCCTGCATTGGCAGGCAGGTTCTTTAGCCACTGAGGAAAGCCCATTTATTTTATTGTACTCAATAAAAATAAGCTACCACTACCTAACCTCAAGGAAGCAAGCCCCAAACTCAAGGGGCCCCTCTCAACCTGCCCCATACAAACATCATAGCCATTGATCATCAGACACTGTGTGAAACATGTTTCCAATAAAATTTAATTTCATCATCATTCAATGTCATATAGTAGGGATTCTTACTCCTGCCTATTTCACCAAAAAAAAAAAAAAGTACAATTAGAATGGAAATCAAGGGCTTCCCTGGTGGCTCAATGATTAAGAATCCACCTGCCAATGCAGGAGACATGGGTTCCATCTCTAGTCCAGGAAGATCCCATGTGCTGAGAAGCAGCTAGGTCCGTCCACTGTAACTACTGAGCCGGTGCCCTAGAGTCCAGAAGCTGCAAGCCTTACAGCCCTTGCTCAACAACAAGAGAAGCCAGCACAATGAGAAGCCTGTGCATCACAACTAGAGATTAGCCCCTGCCTTCCACAACTAGGGAAAAGCCTGTTCAGCAACAAAGCTGCAGCACAGCCCCAAATAGATAAATAAAATTACTTTTAAAAATGGAAACTAAGGCTTGGAGAGGAGACCTGACTTGTCCAGGACTACCTGGACCCAAGATTTGAATCCAGGATCCTCTGACTCCAAGGTCTAGAGTTTTCACCATTTTACTTGCTTTCATTTCCCTACAATATCTGGTCACTGGATAGTGATACTCATATCCCATTCCTAGTACCATCCCCAACCCCACCCCGCGCGCGCGCGTGCGCACACACACACACACACACGCGCGCGCGCGCGCACGCTATCTCATAAATATGGTGATCTAGGAATGTCTTAGTTAGGGTCCCCCAGATTTAGACACTGAGACAAGGATTCTAGTGAAAGCATTGGGTTGGTCAAAAAGTTCTTTTGGGGTTTTCCATAATATTATAGTTCATCAGAGAGGTGACCCCAGAAAACTCCAGCTGGGGATGGGGGAAGTGAGAGAGGGAAGGGAAAGAACATACAGTGGATGTTCTCAAGCAAGTTATCTAGTAGAAACTAAACTTAAGGTGGCTGAGGACGTCTGGAAGGCAGCTTAGAGCACACTTCAGAGTTATCCCAACCGAGGGGCAAAGAAGTTGGGGTATTTCTCCACCAGCTACTGCAAGTCACTGATTAAGGCTGTGTCAACCCCAGACTTGGGCTTCCCAGGTGGCTGAGCAATTAAGAATCCACCTGCCAATGCATGAGACGCAGGAGACTCCGGTTTAATCCCTGGATCGGGAAGATCCCCAGGAGGAGGAAATGGCAATTCCACTCCAGTATTCTTGCCTGAGAAATCCCATAGAGCGAGGAGCCTGGTAGGCTATAGTCCGTGGCGTCACAAAGAGTCAGACACAACCAAGCAGATGAGCACGCACACGCACACACACAGAACCCAAGACCTGGCCTCCAAGCAGATAGAATGGGCTCCAGTTCATAACATACCAACCCTACTGGTAACAAAATGCAGTGACTGACAGGTGTAAGTCTAGCATGACTTGAAGACTGTCACAGGTGTGGGCAGGCTCCCAAAACATCTACTCTAAGCTAAAACTTAGGTGCAAAGACCACCCCTGTGATTTTGGAATGAAAGTTCCACTTTTATTTTTTTTTATATAAATTTATTTATTTTAATTGGAGGCTAATTACTTTACAATATTGTATTGTTTTTGCCATACATCGACATGAATCCGCCACAGGTGTACACGTGTTCCCCATCCTGAACCCCTCCTCCCACCTCCCTCCCTGTACCATCCCTCTGGGTCATCCCAGTGCACCAGCCCTGAGCATCCTGTATCATGCATCGACTCTGATCTGGCGATTCATTTAACATATGATAATATACATGTTTCAATGCCATTCTCCCAAATCATCCCACCCTCGCCCTCTCCCACAGAGTCCAAAAGACTGTTCTTTACATCTGTGTCTCTTTTGCTGTCTCACATACAGGGTTATCATTACCATCTTTCTAAATTCCATATATATGCATTAGTATACTATATTGGTGTTTTTCTTTCTGGCTTACTTCACTCTGTATAATAGCTTCCGTTTCATCCACCTCATTAGAACTGATCCAAATGTATTCTTTTCAATGGCTGAGTAATACTCCATTGTGTATATGTCAAAAATATACAAGCAACTCCTGCAGCTCAATTCCAGAAAAATAAACGACCCAATCAAAAAATGGGCCAAAGAACTAAACAGACATTTCTCCAAAGAAGACATACAGATGGCTACAGAAGACATACAGGATGCTCAATGTCACTCATTATCAGAGAAATGCAAATCAAAATCGCAATGAGGTACCATTTCTCACCAGTCAGAATTGCTGCTATCCAAAAGTCTACAAGCAATAAATGCTGGAGAGGGTGTGGAGAAAAGGGAACCCTGTTACACTGTTGGTGGGAATGCAAACTAGTACAGCCACTATGGAGAACAGTGTAGAGATTCCTTAAAAACTGAGAGGAAGAGAGTTCCAGAAAAATATCTATTTCTGCTTTATTGACTATGCCAAAGACTTTGACTGTGTGGATCACAAGAAACTGTGGAAAATTCTGAAAGAGATGGGAATACCAGACCACCTAACCTTCTTCTTGAGAAATCTATATGCAGGTCAGGAAGCAACAGTTAGAACTGGACATGGAACAACAGACTGGTTCCAAATAGGAAAAGGAGTATGTCAAGGCTGTATATTGTCACCCTGTTTATTTAACTTCTATTCAGAGTACATCATGAGAAATGCTGGGCTGGAAGAAGCACAAGCTGGAATCAAGATTGCCGGGAGAAATCACAATAACCTCAGATATGCAGATGACACCACCCTTATGGCAGAAAGTGAAGAGGAACTAAAAAGCCTCTTGATGAAAGTGAAAGAGGAGAGTGAAAAAGTTGGCTTAAAGCTCAACATTCAGAAAACGAAGATCATGGCATCTGGTCCCATNCGGGAGAAATCACAATAACCTCAGATATGCAGATGACACCACCCTTATGGCAGAAAGTGAAGAGGAACTAAAAAGCCTCTTGATGAAAGTGAAAGAGGAGAGTGAAAAAGTTGGCTTAAAGCTCAACATTCAGAAAACGAAGATTATGGCATCCGGTCCCATCACTTCACGGGAAATAGATGGGGAAACAGTGAAAACAGTGTCAGACTTTATTTTGGGGGGCTCCAAAATCACTGCAGATGGTGACTGCAGTCATGAAATTAAAAGACGCTTACTCCTTGGAACATAGCATATAGAAAAGCAGAGACATTACTTTGCCAACAAAGGTCCGTCTAGTCAAGGCTATGGTTTTTCCAGTGGTCATGTATGGATGTGAGAGTTGGACTGTGAAGAAGGCTGAGTGCCAAAGAATGGATGCTTTTGAACTGTGGTGCTGGAGAAGACTCTTGAGAGTCCCTTGAACTGCAAAGGAGATCCAACCAGTCCATTCTGAAGGAGATCCGCCCTGGGTGTTCATTGGAAGGACTGATGCTGAAGCTGAAACTCCAGTACTTGGCCACCTCATGTGAAGAGTTGACTCATTGGAAAAGACTCTGACGCTGGGGGAAATTGGGGGCAGGAGGAGAAGGGGACGACCGAGGATGAGATGGCTGGATGGCATCACTGACTCGATGGATGTCAGTTTGAGTGAACTCCGGGAGTTGGTGATGGACAGGGAGGCCTGGCGTGCTGCAATTCATAGGGCTGCAAAGAGTCGGACACGACTGAGCGACTGAACTGAACTGAACTGATGACCCAGCAATCCCACTGCTGGGCATACACACTGAGGAAATCAGAATTCAAAGAGACACATGTACCTCAATGTTCATCAAAGCACTGTTTATAATAGCCACTTTTATTTTTTAAACAGTTTTAATCCCATGGATGGAGAAGCCTGGTAGGCTGCAGTCCATGGGGTCACTAGGAGTCGGACACGACTGAGCGACTTCCCTTTCACTTTTCACTTTCATGCATTGGAGAAGGAAATGGCAATCCACTCCAGTGTTCTTGCCTGAATCCCAGAGACGGGGGAGCCTGGAGGCCTGCCGTCTATGGGGTCGCACAGAGTTGGACACGACTGAAGCAACTTAGCCGCAGCAGCAGTCCTAGATTTATTTGTAGAACCAATGGTTTCTAAAAAATGTTACTTTGTTGCTTTTTTTCATTTTTTGGCAACATCATGAGACATATGGGATTTAAGCTTCCCCACCAGTAATCAAACCTCTGCACCCTGCATTGAAAGTGCGGTCTTTTTTTGTCCTACTATTTTGTTTATTTTTTTCTTTCATTCATTTTTTAAAAACTTTTCATTTTGTATTGAAGTGGTGGTTCAAACAGTAAAGAATCTGCCTGGGTTCGATCCCTGATTTGGGAAGAGCCCATGGAGGAAGGCATGGCAACCCATTCCACTATTCTTGCATGGAGAATCCCCATGGACAGAGGAGCCTGGTGGGCTATAGTCCATGGAGTCACAAAGAGTCAAACATGACTGAGCGATTAAGCATAGTACATAGCCAGTTAACAAACTATGTTGTGATAGTTTCAGGTGAACGGCAAAGGGACTCAGTCATACATGTACATGCACCCATTCTCCCCCAAGCTCCCCTCCCATCCAGGCTGCCACAGAACATGGAGCAGAGTTGCCTGCGCTCAGTAGGTCCTTATCGGTTATCCATTTTAAATACAACAGAGTGTGGAAATGCAGTCTTTACCGCTGGCCCACCTGGGAAGTCCCCTTGCTTGTTTTTATATTCTCGTTTTTGCTCTGTGCAAGGCAAAATATCCACCTTAAAGTTACGATGACTGGAGCAGATTCATCAGTGGTTCTGACCATTCATCAAGAGATCCTACATGGTGAGGCTGCAGTTACAAGCCCACAAAGTCCACTGAGAAGAAGGGTAAGCAGAGCTGTGTCATGTTTAAGAGAAGCGCCATAGGGTCGCAAAGAGTGGGACACGACTGAAGTGACTTAGCATGCATGCATGCATTGGAGAAGGAAATGGCAACCCACTCCAGTGTTCTTGCCTGGAGAATCCAGGGACGAGGGAGCCCAGTGGGCTGTCGTCTATGGGGTCGCACAGAGTCGGACACGACTGAAGCAACTTAGCTGCAGCAGCAGCAGAGGAAGATAAACACAAGATTCTGGCATCAGACTGTTGGGGGTTCAGATATTGTCTGCACCACTTGCTGGTTATGTGTGATCCTGGGCTTTTTATTATTTTTACTGAAATATAGTTGATTTACAATTTGTTTTATTTCAGGTGTGTAGTAAAATGATTCATATATATATATATATATATTTCTTTTTAACATTCTCTTCCACTATAGGTTATTACAAGATATTGAGTATAGTTCCCTGTGCTATAGAGTAGGTCCTCGTTGGTTACCTATTTCATATATAGTAGTGTGAATATTTTGACCCCAGACTCCTAATTTATCCCTTTTCCCTCCTCCCCGTTGGTGACCATAACTTTGCTGTTTATGTTGTTGAGTCTGTTTCTGTTTTGTAAATATATTCATCTGTATGATCTTTTAGATTCTACCTATAAGTGACATCATATAAAATTTGTCTTTCTCTGATTTATTGTATTAAATATTTCACTTAGTATGGTAACCTAAGGTGTCGAGACCAGCTCGACAAGCAGGGTTTCCGAAAGCGTGATACGGCGAGAGAACGAGAAACAAGACACAAGGATTCAGAGAAAAGCGAGGATCGGGGGACCAACACCGCTCCAAAGTGAAGGTGCCGAAACTGACTCCAAGCCAGCTTTATTATACTTTCAGCCATGAGTGAAAGAATAAGCGGGGAGTTAAACTATAACTCGTGTGGCCTTCAGGGCCAAAGAACAAAATGATCATTAGCCATTGAGTAGTTAGGAAACAGTAATCAATAACTAATCAGTGACTAAGACTAATATTCTTATCTATAGATTTTACTCCAGATGCGTAGAACATGTGACTCTGTTACGCCAGTTGAGAGACAGTCTGGGGCCAGTTTTCCGATCATATCTTGTTCTCAGGATTATGAATTGCTTCCTCTGGACTTGTTCCAAGAGTCCATGCCTGATTTCCAGTTTATCATTATAAATTTCTCTTGCGGCCCTTGCCAGGGGCTGCTTTTCTATTATTCTTCCAGTCTCCTATACTAAGTTCCATCCATGTTGCTGCACATGGCATGTCATCCTTTTATGGCTGCGTGATTTTCCACTGTGGGCTTCGCAGGTGGTGCTAGTGGTAAAGAACCCAGCTGCCTATGCAGGAGATGCAAGAGATGTGGAGTTGATTCCTGGGTGGGGAACATCCCCTTGAGAAGATTGACTACCCACTAGGCTTCCCTGGTGGTTCAGCCGGTAGACAATCTGCCTGTAATGTGGGAGACCTGGGTTCAGTCCCTGGGTTGGGAAGATCCCCTGGAGGAGGGCATGGCAACCCACTCCAGTATTCTTGCCTAGAGATTCCCGTGGACAGAGGAGTCTGGCAGGCTACAGTCCATGGGATTGCAAAGAGCTGGACACGACTAAAGTGACTTAGCATACACACACACAATATTCCAGTGTATGAACATATCACATCTTCTCTATCTATTCACCCGTTCATGGACATTTAGCTTGCCTCCATGACTTGGCTACTATAAATAGTGCTGCTATGAATATCGGTGTGTGTGTATCTTTTGAATTGTGTTTTTCTCAGATAAATGCCCAGGGATGGCATTGCAGGATCATATGCTAACTCTATTTTTTTTCATTTTTTAAGGAAACTTTCTACTCTTCTCCACAGTAGCTATATCATTTACATTCCCACCAACAATGTAGGAGGGTTCCCTTTCTCCACACCCTCTCTAGCATTTAATTTCTCTCTGCCTCAACATTACCATCTATAAAATGGGCTTGATAATAGTAGGCTCTATCTCTTGGGGTTGATGTGAGCATCAGAGGAGTGGCTGTGACATTCTTAGAAGAGAGCCTGGCACACAAGGAAAGCTCCAAGGCTTGGCTGTTACTCAAATTCTTTGAGGTTCTTCCCTTCAAGAGGGGGAACCTAATCCTTCCCTTCTTGGGTATGAGCTGGACAGAGTGACTTCTTCACAAGATCAGAAAAAGGAAAGATGTGACATTGTGTGGTGTCTGAGGCATCTGAGATGGTAAGAGTCGTGGTGGTTTCCCCTCTTTCTTTCCAGGGTAATTCACTGGGTGGGGTGGGGGGAAGCTAGTTTAACATGTTGTGGGGACGCTCAAGTAGTGCTTGAGGGGAAGCTAAGCCCACAAGAGGGGGAGCTAAGATTCCAACCCATAACTTGACAATGATCTCCTGAGAAGATCTGACCCAACTCTATCCAGTGAAGCCACCGTTAGACTCCCAACCCTCAGAAACTGCAAAGAAAATAAAAATGTGCTGTTTTAATGCTGTTACATTTGGAGAGCAGCTTGTTACATAGCAAAAGCTAACTGATACACTTAGAAGCAATAGTCCTTGTCAGTATTTTTTTTTTAAAGGATAATCATTATATCACAGGGTTTAAAGTGTAATATGATAAAACCCTGGAGAAGGAAATGGCAACCCACTCCAGTACTCTTGCCTGGAGAATCCCACAGAGGGAGGAGCCTGGTAGGCTGCAGTCCATGGGGTCGCAGAGAGTCGGACACGACTGAGTGACTTCACTCACTCATGATAAAACCCTAAATCCTTCTGAACCAAAAAAAAAAAAAAAAAGCTCAACACTATCAGTTATTATTGACATTATTATTATCCCACTGTGCTAAGTGGTCTGAGTTACTCATCAAAGGTGTGGTACCCATAATGACTGAATTGGAAGAGTCAGTAATTTCATTTCAGGCAGGACTTTCCAGTATGTGTGAGCTAGTTTAGACCTTCCCAGTAGGGCAATAGAAGACATTTCAGCAAGGGAGTAACGGTCACGCTGGTATCTTACAACACTCATGTTGTGTAGCATGGGTGTCAGGCAGGATGTGGTCATGGGTGGGGAGATGGGGAGAAGAAAAGGGTAATGACCTGAACTAGGGCAAGGGCTGTGGAGATGGAGAGAAACAGCAGAATGCAGGGAATGTCTGGATGTGGGCAGGGAGTCTGGGACCAATGGAGGACTGACCTTTGGAGATTGGACTAAAAAATCAGAAGGTTTTTCAATCAAGCACAGATTCCCCAGGGGTGATGGGGGTGGGATGAGGTGGCGTATGGGCTTCCTGCTGCACCGAAACAAATCGCCACAAACTTAGTGGCTTGCGACAACACAAATTTATTAAATTACAGATCTGGAGGTCAGAATCCCAAATGAGTCTTAGAGGGCCTGAAATCAAGATGTCAGGGGGGCTGCGTTCCTTTCGGAGGTTCTAAGGAACAGTCCATTCCCTGTCTTTTCCTGCTGCTGGAGGTAGGCCATATTCCTTGGTTCAAAGCCCCTTCCTCCACCTTCAAAGCCACTAAGGTAGTATATTCTAAATCTATCTCTCTCTCTCCCACTATCACACACATTCACTCCATGGCTGGATGGATAGATAGACAGCTAGATTAATAAACAATAGATAAATAGACAGACAATAGGTGATAGATAGACAATAGACAGACAGACAATAGATGATAGATAGATAAATGATAGACAATAAGCGGATAGATTTCTCTGTTTTAAACCTCTCTCTCTCTCTTTATCTCCCTCGCTCTCTGACCTTCCTTCCTTCCTACTTAAAAGGACTTTGTAAGTACATTAGACCTACACAGATAATCCAGAATAATCTCCTGTTTTAAGATCCTTAACTTCATCGCACCTGCAAAGTCCTTTTTGCTGTATAAAGCCATATATTCACCATTTCTGGGGACTATGGTCAACTGTCTGGGATTGGAAGGGAGGCTTATTATTCTACCAGCCACAGAGAGGGTCTGGGGTCCTGGTGAGTGATTGAGGATTGAAGGTGCCAGTCATCCTTCACACACTAAAGAGGTGACCAAGGCTATGAAACCTTGATGGCAGAGATCCTCTAGGGATGAGCGGGGGCGTAAGGAGAGAAGAAAGGGAAGGAAATGTTCAACTCTACTCAAGTGACTTGTGGAAGACTAACCTTTGTGACTTTCCTGGCAAAGGGGAAATTGAACGGACATTCATGACTCAAGAGTCAGTTTGGAGAGGCCCCAGAGACGTCACTCAACTGAGAGTGTGGGGTGAGGGGTGGCTCCAGGGCAGCCCTGCCTGACTAAACTATGTTCCTCCTATACCCTAAATCCTCCCATGGCTCCCTATTAACCTCTGGATGAAGTGCAGGCTCATTAATACAGCACTCAAGACCCTGCCTAATATACCCAGTGAAAGTGTCAGTCACTCAGTTGTGTCTGACTATCTGCATGGACTATAGCCCACCAGACTCCTCTGTCCATGGAATTTTTCAGATAGGAATACGGGAGTGGGTAACCATTCCCTTCTCCAGGGGCTTTCCCAACCCGAGGACTGAACCCAGGTCTCCTGCATTGCAGGCAGATTCTTTACCATCTGAGCCACCAGAGAAGCCCATATATACCCAGAGCAAACCGTAATTCAAAAAGATACATGCACGCCAGTGTTCACAGCAGCACTATTCACAGCAGCCAAGACACAGAAGCAACCTGAATGTTCATCAGCAGAGGACTGGAGAGAGAAGATGGGATACTTATAGACAGTGAAATGCTACTCCACTATAAAAACAAGAACAAAATAATACCATTCGCAGCAACACGGATGGACCTAGAGATTGTCACACTGAGTGAGACAGAGAAGAACAAATATCATCTGGTATTGTTTATATGTGGAATCTGAAAAAAAAAATGGTACAAATAAACTTATCTACAAAACAGAAATAGAGTCAGAGATGTAGAAAACAAACTTATGGTTACTGGAGGGAAAGGTAGGTGGGAGATAATTTGGAAGATTGGGAGTGACATATACACATGACTCCATATAAAATAAGTAACTAATAAGGACCTGCTGTACAGCACAGGGAATTCTGTTCAGTACTCTGTAATGAGCTATATGGGGAAAGAATTTTAAAGAGTGGATATGTGTATGTTTAACTGATTTACTTTGCTGTGCAGCAGAAACTAACATAACTTTGTAAATCAACAATACTCCAATAAAAAATTATAATAAAAAATAAAAATAATATGAAAAAATAAACTCAAAATGGATTAAAGACCTATAGGTAAGACCAGAAACTACAAAACTCTTAGAGGAAAACAAGCACAACACTCTATGACATAAATCCTCTATGACCTCCTTCCTAGAGTAATGGAAATAAAAACAGAAATAAACAAGTGGGATCTAATTAAACTTAAAAGCTTTTGCACAGCAAAGGAAATCATCAACAAGGCAAAACGACAACCTTCAGAATGGGAGAAAATAACAGCAAGTGAAATAATTTATAAAAGATTAATTTCCAAAATATACAAGCAGCTCATGCAACTGAATACCAGAAAACAAACAACCCAATCAAAAAGTGGGCAGAAGACCTAAATAGACATTTCTACAAAGAAGACACACAAATGGCTAACAAGCACATGAAAAGATGCCCAGCATCGCTCATTATTAGAGAAATGCAAATTAAAACTACAATGAGACATCATCTCACGCCAGTCAGAATGGCCATCATCAAAAAGTCTACAAACAGTAAATGCTGGAGAGGGTTTGGAGAAAAGGGAACCCTCTTGCACTGTTGCTGGAAACGTAAATGGATACAGCTGCTATGGAAGACAGTATGGAGATTCCTTAAGAAGCTAGGAATATAACTACCATAGGACCCAACAGTCCCACTACTGGGCACATACCTTGAGGAAACCATAATTGAAAAAGACACATGGACCCCAGTGTTTATTGCAGGACTATTTATAACTAGAACATGGAACCAACCTGGACGTCGATCAACAGATGAATGGATAACAAAGCTGTGGTACATATGTACAACGGAATATCACTCAGCCATATAAAGGAACACATTTAAGTCAGTTCTGATGAGACAGACGAACCTAGAGCCTTTTGCACAGAGTGGAGTAAGTCAAAAAGAGAAAAACAAATACTGTATACCAGTGCATATACATGAGACCTAGAAAGACGGCACTGAGAGAGAACAGACTGTGCACACAGGGGCAGGAAGGAGAGGGTGTGACGAATGAACAGAGTAGCATGGAAACATTGTACTAACATATGTAAAGCAGAATGCCAGTGGGAATTTGGAGTATGACTCAGGGAGCTCAAACCAGGACCTTGCGACAACCTCAAAGGGTGGGATGGGATGGGAGGCGGAGGGAGCAAGGGGACATATGTATACCTATGGCTGATTCCTGTTGATGTATGGCAGAAACCAACACAATATTATAGGTAGTTATTCTTCAATTAAAAATAAATAAATTTTTAAAAATTAAAAGAAGAACAATGCACACACACACACACACACACACAGACCCCGACTAGCCTTATACTGGTCCGCCTCTGGCCTCATTGCTCCCTCATACCTCCAAAGCTCCAGTCATCCTAAACTAACCCGAGTCTCCTGTAACGGACACTGTTGATGGCCTTGTCCAGCCACCTTTAGCTGCTGGAACACCCATCCCCCAGTTTCGGTTTCTGTGGGTGTTGCCTGCTAAAAGCTCACAGCTTCCCCTTCTGCAGACAATTACTCTTCAGTTCAATGTCTGCACAAAGCCTCAGACCCAACCTATGGTCAATAACCGATAGTCATGAAGGTCAAAATCTCACCCCAAGGTGAAGACAACTCGGGGGTGTTATTCAGGCTCCAGAGAGCCCTGTGGGGTCAGGCTAAGCCTAGGCTCCAGGTAGGACCACCTCCTTGCTCAACTCTTTCTTCCATCTTACCGTCCTTCCCTGCTTATTGAATTTCTATGCAGAATATATCATGTGAAACCCTGAGCTGGGTGAATCACAACCTGGAATCAAAATTGCTGGGAGAAATAATAACACCCTCAGATATGCAGATGATACCACTCTAATAGCAGAAAGCAAAGAACTAAAGAGCCTCTTCATGAGGATGAAAGAGGAGAGTGAAAGTTTTGGCTTGAAGCTCAACATTCAAAAAACTAAGATCATGGCATCTGGTCTCATCACTCCATGGCAAATAGATGGGGAAAAAGTGGAAACAGTGACAGACTTTATTTTCTTGGGCTCCAAAATCGCTGAGAACCATGACTATAACCATGGATTTAAAAGATGGTTGGTCCTTTGAAGGAAAACTATGACAAAACTAGAGAGCATGTTAAAAAACAAAGACATCACTTTGATGGCAAAGGTCCAGATAGTCAGAGCCATGGTTTTACCAGTAATCACACATGGATGTCAAAGCTTAACCATAAAGAAGGCTGAGCCCCAAAAATCTGATGCTTTTGAACTGTGGTACTGAAGAAGAATCTTGAGAGTCCCTTGGACATGAAGGAGATCAAACCAGTCAATTATAAAGGAAATCAACCCTGAATATTCATTGGAAGGACTGATGCTGAAGCTGAAGGTCCAATATTTTGGCCACCTGATGAGAAGAGCCAGCTCATTGGAAAAGACCCTGATGCTGCAAAAGATTGAAGGCAAAAGAAGGGGGCAATAGAGGATGAGGTGGTTAGATGGTTTCGCTGACTCAATGGACATGAGTTGAGCAAACTTCAGGAGATAGTGAAGGACAGAGACGCTGGTGCTGCAGTCCATGGTGTCACAAAGAGTTAGACAGAACTTAGAAGGTTTGCACACAAACCCTCTTCCCCTCACTCATCAATCAACCCCAAAATAAGAATCCTCATGGCAGAGTCGGCTTTCAGGGGAGCCTAAGAATCCCTTCCCACCATTAGACACTAAGTTGTCTCTAACAACACAAGAGAAGACTCTACACATGGACATCACCAGATGGTCAATACCAAAATCAGATTGATTATATTCTTTTCAGCCAAAGATGGAGAAGCTCTATACAATTAGCAAAAACAAGACCAGGAGCTGACTGTGGCTCAGATCATGAACTCCTTATTGCCAAATTCAGACTTAAATTGAAGAAAGTATGGGAAATCACTAGACCATTCAGGTATGACCTAAATCAAACCCTTATGGTTATACAGGGGAGGTGACAAATAGATTCAAGGGATTAGATCTGATAGAGTGCCTGAAGAACTATGGACAGAGGTTTGTGACATTGTACAGGAGGCAGTGATCAAGACCATCCCCAAGAAAAAGAAATGCAAAAAGCAAAATGGTTGTCTGAGGAGGCCTTACAAATAGCTGAGAAAAGAAGAGAAGTGAAAGGCAAAGGAGAAAAGGAAAGATATACCCATTTGAATCCAGAGTTCCAAAGAATAGCAAGGAGGGATAAGAAAGCCTTCCTCAGTGATCAGTGCAAAGAAATAGAGGAAAACAATAGAATGGGGAAGACTAGAAATCTCTGGAAGAAAATTAGAGATACCAGGGGAACATTTCATGCAAAGATGGCCTCAATAAAGGACAGCAATAGTATGGACCTAAAACAAAGCAGAAGATATTAAGAAAAGACAGCAAGAAAACACAGAAGAACTATACAAAAAAGATCTTCATGACCCAAATAACCATGATGGTGTGATCACTCACCTTGAGCCAAACATCTTGGAATGCAAAGTCAAGTGGGCCTTAGGAAGCATCACTATGGACAAAGCTAGTGGAGGTGATGGAATTCCAGTTGAGCTATTTCAGATCCTAAAAGATGATATTGTGAAAGTGTTTCACTCAATATGCCAGCAAATTTGGAAAACTCAGCAGTGGCCACAGAACTGGAAAAGGTCAGTTTTCATTCCAATCCCAAAGAAAGGCAATGCCAAAGAATGCTCAAACTACCACAGAGTTGTGCTCATCTCACACGCTAGCAAAGCAATGCTCAAAATTCTCCAAGCCAGGCTTCAACAGTACGTGAACTGTGAACTTCCAGATGTTCAAGCTGGATTTAGAAAAGGCAGAGGAACCAGAGATCAAATTGCCAACAACTGCTGGGTCATTGAAAAAGCAAGAGAGTTGCAGAAAAACATCCATTTCTGCTTTATTGACTGTGACAAAGCCTTTGTGTGGATCACAACACACTGTGGAAAATTCTGAAAGAGATAGGAACACCAGACCACCTGACCTGCCTCCTGAGAAATCTGTATGCAGGTCAAGAAGTAATAGTTAGAACTGGACATGGAACAACAGACTGGTTCAAATTGGGAAAGGAGTACGTCAAGGCTATATATTGTCACCCTGATTATTAACTTATATGCAAAGTACATTAGGAGAAATGCTGGGCTGGATGAAGTACAAGCTGGAATCAAGTTTGCCAGGAAAAGTATCAATAACCTCAGATATGCAGATGACACCACACTTATGGCAGAAAGTGAAGAGGAAATAAAGAGCCTCTTGATGAAAGTAAAGGGGAGAGTAAAAGGAGGAGAGTAAAAAGTTGGCTTAAAACTCAACATTCAGCAAAACTAAGATCATGGCATCTGGTTCCATCATTTCATGGCAAATAGATGCAGAAACAATGGAAACAGTGAGAGACTTTATTTTGGGGGGCTCCAAAATCACTGAAGATGATGACTGCAGCCATGAAATTAAAAGACACTTACTCCTTGGAAGAAAAGTTATGACCAACCTAGACAGCATATTCAAAAGCAGAGACATTATTTTGCAAACAAAGGTCCATCTAGTCAAAGCTATGTTTTTTCTAGAAGTCATGTATGGATGTGAAAGTTGGACTATAAAGAAAGCTGAGTGCTGAAGAACTGAT
The DNA here is from genome assembly GCA_006408695.1 of Aepyceros melampus. NCBI lineage: Eukaryota > Metazoa > Chordata > Mammalia > Artiodactyla > Bovidae > Aepyceros > Aepyceros melampus. Next base: position 361,604 of record SJXQ01010122.1, on the reverse strand, counting down.
GCTCTTGAACTGTGGTATTGGAGAAGACTCTTGAGAGTCTTTTGGACGGCAAGGAGATCCAACCAGTCAATCCTGAAGGAAATCAGTCCCAAATATTTATTGGAAGGACTGTTGCTGAAGCTGAAACTCCAATACTTTGGCCACCTGATGTGAAGAATGGACTCTTTGGAAAAGAGTTGGGAAATATTGAAGGCGAGAGGAGAAGGGGATGACAGAGGATGAGATGGTTGGATGGCATCACCGACTCAATGGAACTGAGTTTGAGTAGGCTCTGGGCATTGGTGATGGACAGGGAAGCCTGGCATGCTTTAGTCCATGGGATCACAAAGAGTGAGACATGACTAAGCAACTGAACTGAACTGTCTTAAGAACTGAGGTCTGTCATGGATACTTATGAGTCCCATATCCTATGTATGTTTCCTATGTAAATATCACCTCTTGAGAGGGCAGCAGAGCTTTCCAGTGTAAATATCACCTCTTCCAGGGACTTCCCATGTAACTATACCTCCACCAGGGAGTCTTCCAGTGTAATTATCATCTCCCCCAAGAAGCTTTCCCATATAAATATCATCTCTTACAGGAAACCCTCCCTGCCCTCCACTTCAAGATTAGGGACTTCTGTGCTTTCCCAAATCCCAACACTCAGCATGACCTATGCTTATTGGAAAGGATGAAAGTGAAGTGTTAGTTGCTCCACCGTGTCTGACTCTTTGCAACCCAGTGGACTGTAGCCCACCAGGCTCCTCTGTCCATGGAATTCTGCTGGCAAGAATACTGGAGTGGGCTGCCATTTCCTTCTTCAGGATAACTTCCCGACCCAAGGATGGAACCTGGGCTTCCTGCATTACAGGCAGACGCTTTACTGTGTGAGCCACCGAGTCTGCTTCCTTCAAAGACTGGGAGCATCACAGGGCCTGGAAAGGGATTCTGTGGGACACCATATCCTAGAAAATGAAGAAACAAAAGAAGAAGAAAAAAGGGAGAACTAATGAATGTCCCGATCCTCCCCTGACCCCAGAGAGTTGACCGGAGATTTGACGCATTTGGGGGTCAGCAGAAGCAGCAGCAGCAGCCTTTCTACTGGACTAAAGGAAAAGGAGCCCTGAGAGGGAAACAGGTGACAAAGGCCAGAGCCACTGCTTTCTCTGAATGATTCCTAGTTATCCTGGGCTCCTCAGACCTATGCCAAGTAGGGGTGGTTTATTCACAATCCCCCAGAACTATACCCAGTTCAATGACTCCCTAGGATGACTCTTAGAACTTGGCATATAGCCATCCTATCAGTGAGATACAAAGCAAATCAACAAGAGGAAAGTACTGGGACTTCCCTTGTTGTCCAGTGGTTCAGACTCCATGCTTCCAAGGCAGAGGGCCTGGGCTTGATCCCTGGTTGGGGAACTCAGATCCAAATGCCAGCAAAAAAAAAAAAAAATTAAAAAACAAACAACAACAACAAAAAAAACAACAAGAGGAACAGGTTGAAGTCCAGAAGAAATTACATTCAATCTTCCAAGATTGCCTAGGGCAGGAGTGGAGGGAGGGAAGGACGATCAAAGAGATGAAGAAAATTTAGGAGGAATGACGTAAATGTTCTCTATCTTGATTGCAACAGAGTTTGTCAAAATGCACCAAATCTTACACTGTGAAAAGAAACAGTTTGTTGTATGTAAGTCACTCTGTACAAAAAAAAAAAAAAAAAATTAAAAAACAAACAACAACAACAAAAAAAACAACAAGAGGAACAGGTTGAAGTCCAGAAGAAATTACATTCAATCTTCCAAGATTGCCTAGGGCCAGGAGTGGAGGGAAGGAAGGACGATCAAAGAGATGAAGAAAATTTAGGAGGAATGACGTAAATGTTCTCTATCTTGATTGCAACGAGTTTGTCAAAATGCACCAAATCTTACACTGTGAAAAGAAACAGTTTGTTGTATGTAAGTCACTCTCTTGATAAAATTGCTAAGATTAACTCCAAAATGAAGAGTACCCAGCATTCTGTCAAATTATTTTATTGTGCATGCCACATGAAGAGACCAAATTGTTAGATTTTGTATACTATGTATAAAGGGGCCAAATTATTTTATATTATTTATATTATATAAATGGATATTTATATTATATAAACGGATCAGAAGACATGTGCTTAGAGGATCACTAGTGAATTGTGTCCTCTTTTTAATTTAAGTATTCGTTTGAATAGATAGCTAATCTTGGGACTTTCCTGGTGATCCAGTGGCTAAGACTCTGAGCTCTCAGTGCAGGGGATGGGGATTTGATCCCTGGTCAAGTCATTAGATCCCCCATGTTTCGATTAAAGATCTGGCATGCTGCAACATAGTTCAAAGATCTTGCAATGCCCCAATTAAAGCCAGGCATAGCTAAAGAAATATTTTTTAAGTAGATAGCTGATCTTATTTCACAAGTATAAAGACCTCAGAAAGCTTAGAAACCATCTAAATGTACACTCCCTTTAAAACTGAAATGAAACAACAAACACTAATACAGCGTGTGTTTCCTAACTGCACCCAGACAGATAAGAAATGTTCCTTGGAAGTCCTTCTTCATCCACGGTAACAACATGGTTACACCCGTGAGCCTACACAGTGAACATGCATTAATCTCATGTAATCTAATGGAACATTCCTCTCTGAGTGCATTGCTGGTGTTTGCAGGCTTTGCTGCACACCTACTCTCCCTCTGCAAAATAACTGCAGAAACTTAGTTCTCCGAATGGTTTTCTAGTGATTATTCCATCTCACGGCTAGAGGAACTGTAAGTAGACCTCATCTGGACGGAACCAAAAGTATCAACCGAAGAGGATGTGGACCTAAGAGCTGTGAGAGAAAAATAAGAAGTCTTCATATTTGCTCCCCAAACACAGGGTAATTAGGGGCCAGAATTTGAAGAAGCAATTCTCCAACAGCGTAAGAAGAAAGTGGGCCTCCGGGTCTGAGCCTCTGCAACTGTCAAAGATTCTGGAAGGAGTGGCACGTCGGAAGGAGACAACCCTTGAGGACTTCCTTGGAGGTCCAGTGGTTAAGACTCTGTGCTTCCAATGCAGGGGCAAACGTTCAGTCCCTGGTCAAGAAACTAAATCCCACATGCCAGGCGGCATGGCCAAAAAAGAACAAGAGAGCCCAAACAAGGGATAATTCCGTCCATGAGCGTAGAATACACTGGCAGATAGAACTAGTATCAGTGCGTTCCTTCGCTGGGGCTTTCCATAACAAAATCCTACAGGTGGTGCTAGAGGTAAAGAAACAGCCTGCCAAAGAGGAGACACAGAGATGTGGGCTTCATCCCTGGGTCGGGAAGATCCCCAGGAAGAGGAAACGACAACCCACTCCAATATTCTTGCCTGGAGAATCCAATGGACAGAGGAGCCTGGCGGGCTACATGGAGTCGCAAAAGAGTCAGATGCAATTGAGTATTCGTGTGTGCTCACACACACACCACACACGTGTAGGTGGCCTAAGCAACAGACAGATGTTCTCGCATGGTCTGGAGGCCGGTTGCCCACAGTCAGGGTGTCAGCAGGCCTGGGTCTCTCTGCAGCCTCTCTCATCTTGTAGACAACTGTCTTCTCCCTCTGTCCTCACAAGGTCGTCCTTCTGCTCAGGTGTCCGTGTTCTAATCTCCTCTTCTCTTAAGGACACAGTCCTTGGGGGTCAGAGCCCGCCCCAATGATCTCCTTTAACTTCATCACCTCTGTGAAGACTGCCATCTCCAAGAACACTCACATTCTGAGAACCTGGAGTTGAAAACTTTAACAAACATGCTTTGTTCAGAGACGGTGACCCATTTCAGTCCATCACACTCACATTCCAGCTCCAACCACTTAGCATGTGACCTAAAATGTGATAGCCTCTTTGATCCTCAGTTTTCTCATCTGCTGGAAAACATGTCTACTTCTGGAAGGAACCTAAATGTCCTTTGATGGAGGAGTGGGTAAAGAAGAGGTGGCTTATCTATACGATGGAATACTACTCAGTTGTGAAAAAGAATGAGATCCTGTCATTTATAGCAACATACATGGGCCTAGAGATTCTCATGCTAAGTGAAGTAAATCACACAAAGGCAAATATCAGCTGTGGAATCTAAAACATGATACAAATGATCTTATTTACAAAACAGAAATAGACTCACACACACAGAAAACAAACTTATGGTTACCAAAGGAGAAGAGGGAGGGAAAAATTCAGTTTAACAGATACACACTACTATATATAAAATAAGCAAAGGTCTTACTGTAGAGCATAGGAAACTATATTCAATATCTTGTAATAATCTATAAAGGAAAACAATCTGAAAAAGAATATGATGTAGAGATAGATGGAGGAAAAACTGAATCACTTTGCTGTATGCCTGAAATATTATAAATCAACTATTCTCCAATTAAAAATTAATTTTAAAAAATATACATGTCTACTTCAAATAGTAATCATAGGGACTCAATGAAGTAACATAGCACTTAGCCAAAGCACTCAGAGTAACAAAATACCCAGTAAACATGCATCAGCTTTATCATCACTGTTGCAATACACTACATACATCGACATCCATGCACATATATATTATCAGGCTTCCCTAGTGTGATCACTCACCCAGAGCCAGACATCCTGGAATGCGAAGTCAAGTGGGCCTTAGACAGCATCACTACGAACAAAGCTAGTGGAGGTGATGGAATTCCAGCTGAGCTATTTCAAATCCTAAAGATGATGCTGTGAATGTGCTGCACTCAATATGCCAGCAAATTTGGAAAACTCAGCAGTGGCCACAGGACTGGAAAAGGTCAGTCTTCACTCCAATCCCAAAGAAAGGCAATGCCAAAGAATGCTCAAACTACCGCACAATTGCACTCATCTCACATGCTATAAAGGAATGCTCAAAAGCCAGGCTTCAGCAATACGTGAACTGTGAACTTCCTGATGTTCAAGCTGGTTTTAGAAAAGGCAGAGGAAGCAGAGATCAAACTGCCAACATCCTCTGGATCATCAAAAAGGCAAGAGAGTTCCAGAAAAACATCTATTTCTGCTTTATTGACTATGCCAAAGCCTTTGACTGGGTGGCTCACAATAAACTGTGGAAAATTCTGAAAGAGATGGGAATATCAGACCACCGGACCTGCCTCTTGAGAAACCTATATGCAGGTCAGGAAGCAACAGTTAGAACTGGACATGGAACAACAGACTGGTTCCAAATAGGAAAACGAGTACATCAAGGCTGTATATCGTCACCTTGCTTATTGAACTATGCAGAGTACATCATGAGAAACACTGGGTTGGAAGAAGCACAAGCTAGAATCAAGATTGCCAGGAGAAAGAGCAATAACCTCAGATATGCAGATGACACCACCCTTATGGCAGAAAGTGAAGAGGAGCTAAAAAGCCTCTTGATGAAAGTGAAGGAGAGTGAAAGATGGGAATATCAGACCACCGGACCTGCCTCTTGAGAAACCTATATGCAGGTCAGGAAGCAACAGTTAGAACTGGACATGGAACAACAGACTGGTTCCAAATAGGAAAACGAGTACATCAAGGCTGTATATCGTCACCTTGCTTATTGAACTATGCAGAGTACATCATGAGAAACACTGGGTTGGAAGAAGCACAAGCTAGAATCAAGATTGCCAGGAGAAAGAGCAATAACCTCAGATATGCAGATGACACCACCCTTATGGCAGAAAGTGAAGAGGAGCTAAAAAGCCTCTTGATGAAAGTGAAGGAGAGTGAAAAAGTTGGCTTAAAGCTCAACATTCAGAAAACGAAGATCATGGCATCTGGTCCCATCACTTCATGGGAAATAGATGGGGAAACAGTGAAAACAGTGTCAGACTTTATTTGGGGGGGCTCCAAAATCACTGTAGATGGTGACTGCAGCCATGAAATCAAAAGACACTTACTCCTTGGAAGAAAAGTTATGACCAACCTAGATAGCATATTGAAAAGCAGAGACATTACTTTGCCAACAAAGGTCCATCTAGTCAAGGCTATGGTTTTTCCAGTGGTCATGTATGGATGTGAGAGTTGGACTGTGAAGAAGGCTGAGCGCCGAAGAATTGATGCTTTTGAAGTGTGGTGCTGGAGAAGACTCTTGAGAGTCCCTTGAACTGCAAGGAGATCCAACCAGTCCATTCTGAAGGAGATCAGCCCTGGGATTTCTTTGGAAGGAATGATTCTGAAGCTGAAGCTCTAGTACTTTGGCCACCTCATGCGAAGAGTTGACTCATTGGAAAAGACTCTGATGCTGGGAGGGATTGGGGGCAGGAGGAGAAGGGGACAACAGAGGATGAGATGGCTGGATGGCATCACGGACTCGATGAACGTGAGTCTGAGTGAACTCCAGGAGATGGTGATGGACAGGGAGGCCTGGCGTGCTGCAATTCGTGGCGTCTCAAAGAGTCGGACACGACTGAGCCAATGAACTGAACTGAGTGGCCAGTTGGTAGAGAATCTGCCTGCAATGCAGGAGTTACGGGTTCAGTCCCTGGGTCAGGAAGATCCCCTGGAGGAGGAAATGGTAACCCATTCTAGTATTCTTGCCTGGGAAATCCCATGGGCAGAGATTCTCACATGTCATGACATGTTGTTCTTGTTTTGATTTTCTTCAACCATTTTTTTTTTACTTTTTGGCTGAACCATGCAACTTGTGGGATCTTAGTTCCCCTCTCAGGCAGTGACTCCACGCCCCCTGCAGTGAAAGTGCTGAGTACTAACTGCTGGACTACCAGGGAATTCCCTCTTCATCCATTTAAATGTAAAAAACACTCATAGAAGCACTATTCCCAAAAGCCAAAAGGTGGAAACAGCCCAAATATCTGTCAACAGATGAGTGGATATGCAAAATATGCTATATCTATCTGTTACATAATTAACAGATCAAGATGCTGCAGTCCATGGGGTAGCAAAGAGTCAGAGCCAACGTGGCGACCGAACAACGACAACCACAATCTGTTACCCAACCAAACTTGGATCCAATATATTATGTATGTTTACCACAATAAAATAAATCTTCAAACTTGTAGCTTAACTCAGGATGAGTTTTGATCTCCCCTTGTCCCCCTAACAAAGCACTTTTGTGCAGAACACAAGTGTATATAGAAACACCAGCTTCCCATCAAGGTTAGAAAAAAATCCCGTTTCCATCATGGTTTGTCTCTGCCAACCTCTTACTTTTCTCTTTTCTCTATTTCAGCCACTTTGGCCTTATTACTAGTTGTTGATTTCACCAAACTCATTCTTCATACCTCCATAAAGTGGGTTTAAAAAAAAAAGAAGAAGCAGCAGCAGCTCTGTCCTATATCTGACTTCATTGCCTGAAATTCCACTGTTAGAGAGTCATTCCTTTGGCTAAACGCCTTTTTCTTCCAGGAAATACAGGGTACTGACTCAACAGTCTCCTCAGAGCCTTTTCACTTTTCATTTCCTCTGTTTAAAACACACATTTTTCCTCCTCACTTTTCACGGTGCACTCTCTCCATTCATTTGGGGTCTCAGTTCAAAAGTCAGAGATGACTTCCCTGCTGTCTGATCAATAATAGCCACCCACAACCATCAAGACACTCTCTACCCTGCTATTCTACATCCTTTTCCTCCATGAAGATACTTTCTAAGTAAACTCAAGCTGAGGTCACATCTTTGCTCAGCCTTACCTCCTGCCCCTTCCTGTTTACAGAGGTCGGTGTGGCCAGAACAAGAACAATGCAAATTCCATAGGGTCCTATGAGTCAGCCTAAGGATTCAGTTTGGTGCCTGAATTATGTGATATTGATTGTGCTTTTGCAGAATGGATTGGAAATTGGGGAGACCTTTACAAAAGTCAATGAACATGATGATACTAATGACTTGAAATAAACTGTGACAAGTGTAAAGTGCCATGCCAGCATCCACTGAATAAACCCCCTTACTCCATGGCTCCATCCTCCTGCAGCTTAAAACTCACTTTTTTACAACTTTTTTTGGCTGAGCTGGGTCTTTTTTTTTTTTTTTTTAATGTGCTTCACCGGCTCTGCATCGCTGTGGGGGCACTCTTGCGGCGAGCAGGGGCTACTCTCTGGCTCTGGTGGATGGGCTTATTGCAGTGGCTTCTCTTATCGCAGTTCACGGACTCCAGCGTGCCGGCTTCAGTAGCTGCTGCGTGCAGGTTCAGTGGCTGTAGCTTCCAGGCTTAGTTGCCCCACAGCATGTGGAATTTTCCTGGACTAAGGATTGAAACTGTGTCCCTTGCACTGGCTAGAGGATTCCTGTGCACTGTGCGTTAGTGCCTCAGTCGTGTCCGACTCTTTGTGACCCCATGGACTGGGGCCTGCCAGTTTCCTCTGTCCATGGAATTCTCCAGGCAAGAATACTGGAGTGGGTAGCCATTCCCTTCTCCAGGGGATCTTCCCAACCCAGGGATCGAACTCAGGTCTCCCGCATTGCAGGCAGATTCTTTGCCGTCTGAGCCCGCAAGGAAGCATGTATCACCAGGGAAGTCCCAAAGCTAAATTTGTAAGCCTGATGTAGAGCCCGCCCTCCAGCCTGGTCACAGAAGTAGAAAGTTTAGAATCCGCCATGGCCACTAGAGGGCAGCACACAGCTTCAAATTGGTGAAGCGGGAACACCTGACCTGAGCCGTTCCTGCTTCCTCTCAAACGTTGTCCTGAGTCGCCGAGGACAGGTTTTCATCAAGTCAACAGTCCCCATGAAATGTGATAGGAACCCAACAGGGAAATCTACTGCAGAAGTCAATTTGGGGAGGTGATGAAGGTGTTTATGGCCTAGATAGTGGTGATGCTTTTGTAGGAGGATGAAAAGAGAGAGCGTGTGTTAGTCACTCAGTCTGTGCCTGACCCTTTGCGACCCCCATGGACTGTAGCCCGCCAGGCTCCTCTGTCCATGGGACTTTCCAGGCAAGGATACTGGAGTGGGTTGTCATTTACTTCTCGAGGGCATCTTCCCTACCCAGGGATCAAACTCAGGTCCCCTGCATTACAGGCAGATTCTTTACCACCTGAGCTACTAGTGTGGACAGAAAGTGCAAGTGAAAGAAAATGAAGTCGCTCAGCCGTGTCCGACTCTTTGCGACCCCATGGACACCAGGCTTCTCCGTCCATGGGAGAGTACTGGAGTGGGTTGCCATTTCCTTCTCCAGGAAACTTCCCGACCCAGGGATGGAACCCAGGCCTCCCACATTGTAGACAGACGCTTTACCGTCTGAGCCACCAGGGAAGTACCAGTGTGGATAGGCATCCCCACACTCGTTGCTATGTACACACTCAATGTGTACAATTTTTATATTAATATGTCAATCATACCTCAATAAACTAGGTTCAAAACAAAAGAAAAATGCCCTGTGCCTGACTTCATTGGCATTCCACCATTAGAGAGTCATTTCTTTGGCTTTAATATTTCTCTTCCAAGATATACAGGGTATTAACTCAACAGCACAAGCTGAGCCCTGGAAGGGATTAAAGAATTAGGAACAGCCTTTGTGTCACAGTAAAAGGTTCTGGGCAAAGCCCACTCACATACAGCAGGTGTCTTTTCAAGAGTATAATTAGAGTTAGTGGCTCAGTTGTATCCAACTCTGCAACCCCATGGACTGTAACCTGCCAGTCTTCTCTGTCCATGGAATTCTCCAGGCAAGAATACTGGAGTGGGTTGCCATTTCCTTCTCCAGGGGATCTTCTCCACCCTAGGATCATACCCGGGTCTTCTGCACTGCAGGCAGATTCTTTACCATCTGAGCCACTTGGGAAGCCCTTAAACACACGCTTATCCTCCAAAGACCTAGATCCAACCTCTCCTTCCAGCAAACTCATTCCTCACACCCTAGGATCATACCCTGGTCTTCTGCACTGCAGGCAGATTCTTTACCATCTGAGCCACTTGGGAAGCCCTTAAACACTCGCTTATCCTCCAAAGACCTAGATCCAACCTCTCCTTCCAGCAAACTCATTCCTCTTGGCTCCTCCCACTCTGTGTTTCTCCCTCTTGCCCCAGCCTGGCCACATGAAGCTGTGAGTGTTTGTATCCAACGACTCTGACGTGAGACCTCTATGGATCCCGTCCCTATACTTTTGGGTGAATGAATTGAGGGTGGGATTGGGGGTACCTCTGGGCAGTGTAATGATGCTGCAGGGCCAAAAGTATCAAGGGCTCTTTCTGTTGTTCAAACCTGGGCTCACATAAGCAGGCTTGTGAGCAAGCACATGCACACACACACCCCCACACAAACACACATCCTGCTCTCTACTTCCCCAAGCCATCTGCCAAGGAGGTGGGTGCACTATTCCCAATATCCACCAGAGGGCAGGCGCGGCTTAATTTGGGGCTATCTGCATTTGTAACGTGTGTGTGTGTGTGAGAGAGAGAGAGAGAGAGAGAGAGAGAGATTTACAGGTTTTGTTCTGTTTTTCCCTTTGGATGATGGCCATTCTGACCGGATGGCTTTGGGTTTCCCAAGTGGCGCTCGTGGTAAAGAACCCACTTGCCGCTGCAGGAGACGTAAGAGACAAAGGTTGGATCCTTGTATCTGATCAGAAAGTTCCCTGGAGAAGGAAATGGCACCCACTCCAGTACTCTTGCCTGGGAAATCCCATGGACAGAGGAGCCTGGAGGTCTATGGTCCATAGGGTTGCAAAGAGTTGGACTCGATTGAAGCTACTTAGCACACATGCATTCTGATCAGTGTGAGGTGATGCCTCATTGTAGTTTTGATTTGCGTTTCTCTAATAATTAGTGCCAATAAAGGTCCGTCTAGTCAAGGCTATGGTTTATGCTGTGGTCATGTATGGGTGTGAGAGTTGGACTGTGAAGAAAGCTGAGCGCCGAAGAATTGATGCTTTTGACTGTGGTGCTGGAGAAGACTCTTGAGAATCCCTTGGACTGCAAGGAGATCCAACCAGTCCTTCCTAAAGGAGATCCGCCCTGGGTGTTCATTGGAAGGACTGACGCTGAAGCTGAAACTCCAATACTTTAGCCACCTCATGCGAGGAGCTGACTCATTGGAAAAGACCCTGATGCTGGGAGGGATTGGGGGCAGGAGGAGAAGGGGACGACAGAGGATGAGATGGCTGGATGGCATCACTGACTCGATGGACTTGAGTCTGAGTGAACTCCGGGAGTTGGTGATGGACAGGGAGGCCTGGCGTGCTGCAATTCATGGAGCCACAAACAGTCGGACACGACTGAGCAAGTAGCGAACATCTTTTCATGTGCTTGTTGGCCATCTTTTGATGTTTATAAATGTACTTGTTTGACCCAATGGATATATGTCTGATTGTGTTTGAAGTCTGTCCACCTGTTTCACCTGTGGATGTCTTCATCTGAGTAAGTTCCCAGGGCAGGGTGTATTGTTTGAGGATGTTGTATCTGTCAATCTGTCTGCTTGTTTCGGGTACCATATGGCGTGTGCTTGGGGTGTGTTTCTGCACCTGGCTGAGTAGAAACATGTCTCCATACCTATCTTTATGAATCAGTTGGACAGGTGCACCTCTGAATTGCCAGTTGAAAGCAGGTGTCAGTATTTTTGCACCTCTGTGTAGGCGTTTCTAATCTTATTTCAGTCGGTTTCGGTATTTGGGGAGGGGAGTATTTGGGGTCTTGGATCTGTTGGCCTGGTGCAACGAGGGGAGGATATCTGTGTGCATCCCTAGAGATGTCAGCTTGCCATCAGACGTGGGCAGATCTTTCTGTGTCCACCTGCATGCCTGCTCTCCAGTCTATTTGCTGTATTTGCCTGTCTGTGAGTTTGGGGGGCTGTGTTTCTTCATGACAGTCAGTGCACCTGCTCGGCCTGTTATGTGTCTGTTTCATCACAAGGGCCTTTATATCCATCGTGTGTGTTATGAGTTAAATTGCATTGACCCCCACACACACACAAATAGAGACCTAACCCCCAGGACCTCAGAATGTGACCTTATCTAGAAATAGGATCTTGGCAGATATGATGAGTTAATTTGAGGCCACACTGGAGTAAGGGGAGCCCTTAATCCAGTTAGATTGGTGTCCTTATGGTGGTTTAGTTGCTAAGTCATGCCTGACTCTTTTGTGACCCATGGACTGTAGCCCACCTGTAGGAGGGCAGGGTCCTCTGTCCATGGGATTTCCCAGGCAAGAATACTGGAGTGGGTTGCCAATTCCTTCTCCAGGGGATCTTCCTGACACAGGAATAGAACCCATGTTTCTTGCATTGCAGGTGGATTCTTTACCAACTGAGCCATCGGGAAGCCAGTGTCCTTATAGAAAGGAGAAATTTCTTTGTTTTTTGTTTTCGCCTCATGGCTTGCAGAATCTTACTTTCTAAGCTGAGGATCAAACTCTGGTCCTTGGCAATGAAAGCACGGAGTCCTAACCACTGGACCATGAGGGAATTCCCCAGGAGGGAGAGATTGGACACATGCGCACAAGTAGGATGCTGTGTGAACTCTGGAGTTGTGCTCCCACAAGGCAAGAAGCTCCCAAGAGGTGAGAGAGAGGCCTGAAACAGTTTCTCTCCACCATCTTCAGAGGGAGAACAACCCCCCGCTGACACCTTGATCTTGAACTTCTGGCCCCCAGAACTGTGAGACAATCAGTTTGTTTGGTTTAATTAAGCCATTCATGGCAGGAAAGCAGTGACAAACCTAGACAGTGTGTTCGAAAGCAAAAACATCAGTTTGCTGACAAAGGTCCATACAGTCAAGGCTATGGATTTTCCAATAGTCATGTACAGATGTGAGAGTTGGACCATAAAGAAGGTTGAGCACCAAAGAATTGATGCTTTTGAACTGTGGTGTTGGAGAAGACTCTTGAGAGTCCCTTGGACTGCAAGGAGATCCAACCAGTCCATTCTAGAGGAAATCAGGACTGAATATTCAGTGGAAGGACTGATGCTGAAGCTGGAGCACCAAACTTTGGGCACCTGATGCAAAGAGTCGATTCATTGGAAAAGACACTGATGCTGGGAAAAATTGAAGCGGGAGAAGAGGATGACAGAGGATGAGATGGTTGGATGGCATCACTGACTCGATGGACATGAACTTGGGCAAACCCTGGGAGATGGTGAGGGACAGGGAAGCCTGGAGTGCTGTAGTCCATGAGGTTGCAAACAGTCAGATGTGACTTGGCGACCGAGCGACAATGACAACAATTAGGCCACTCAGTTTGTGGTACTCAGCTGTGGCACCCTGAGCAAACTAATACAGTGTGTTTGTGTGCGCGCATCCCCAGGCTGCTGCTGCTGCTGCTAAGTCGCTTCAGTCGTGTCCAACTCTGTGCGACCCCATAGACGCCAGAGCCCACCAGGCTCCCCCGTCCCTGGGATTCTCCAGGCAAGAACACAGGCAGCTGGATGGAACTGAGAGCCAGAGCCAGGGACGCCCCTGGTTAGGGCACCGTGGCGCTGCCCTGTGTTCTACTCACTTATTTATTGGTTGCGCTGGGTCTCTGTTGCTGCACACGGACTTTCTCTAGTTGCAGCGAGCAGGGCTGCTCTTTGTTGCGGTGCGTGGGCTTCTCACTGCAGGGGCTTCTCTTGTTGCGGATCATGGGCTCCAGAGGGCTGGCTTCAGGAGCTGTGGCACAGGGGCGTAGTTGCTCCCCGATATTTGGGATTCTTGCAAAACAGGGTTTGAACCTTGTCCTTTGCATTGGCAGATTCTTAACCTCTGGACCCCTTGCCCTGAAGTCCTTGCCCTGTGTTCCTTTGAACCTCTCTGTGTCAATACACTTGGGTGACAGCTCTTCCCGGGAACCCAGCTCTACAGGCCACGCCAGGGCGCACCTGAGGCCGCTCTTCACCTCCGCCAGCCGGTAAGAAGTGGCCTCCTTCAGCAGCTGTCTGCCTGGTCCCTCGGGGGTGTGTGACAAGGCAGCTCCAACCACTTCTCCAGCCCCTTACTCTCTCCCTCCCCTTCTGAGCACAGTAAACTCCGGTAATTTTCAGAACCTACAAGGCTCACACTCATTTCTCTTTCCCCTAGACCCACCCCATTTTTCTTTTTTTCAAATTGAAGTATAGCTGATTTACAGTATTGTGTTAGTTCCAGGGGTACAACAAAGTGATTCAGTTACGCATACTTTTTTATTCGGATTTCTTCCCATATAGATTGTTACAAGATATTGAGCATAGTTCCCTATACTATAGAGTAGGTCCTTATTTTTTGCCTATTTTATACAGTCTGTAGACGTTAATCTCATACACCTGATTTATCTCACCCTCCCCTCTTTGCCCTTCGGTAACCACAGGTTTTTTAAATCTATGAGTCTGTTTCTATTTTGTAAATAAATAATTGTGGTTTTTTTTTTTTTTTAGTTTCCACGGATAAGTGACATCATACAGTATTTGTCTTTTTCTGATTCACTTTGCTTAGTATGATAATCTTTAGGTCCATCCATGTGGCTGTATATGACAAGATTTCATTCGTATTATGGTTGAGTACACTGAGCAACTTCACTTTGACTTTTCACTCTCATGCATTGGAGAAGGAAATGGCAACCCACTCCAGTATTCTTGCCTGGAGAATCCCAGGGATGGGGGGGCCTGGTGGATTGCCATCTATGGGGTTGCACAGAGTCGGACACGACTGAAGCGGCTTAGCAGCAGCAGCAGTATTCCAGTGTGTGTGTGTGTGTGTGTGTGTGTGTGTGTACACGTCCTTAGCCATTCATCTGTTGATGGTGTGTCCCAATCCTTAGAAGGACACTAGTCCCATTGACTTAGGGTCCACCCTAATGACGTCACTTTAACTTAATTAGCTCTTTAAAGAACCCATCTTCAAATATAGTCAACATCACAGATTCCTTCTTATCACACCAATGAGTGAATACATCAATGAATTAATGAAAGAATGATAGAAAGGGCTTTCTGGCGGGTTCTGATTTTATTCCGTGTTTTCACTGCCTCTCTCTGGTTGAGGAGTAAACCCTTGCCAACTGATGTTGCTCTGGCCAATGGATGTCTTCTTTTCATTCCCAAGAAGAAATATGAGGAAACCGCCAAGTGGTCCAGTCATTTCTCTGTTACTCCTGCCACAAGCCTGGCACATTCCAAGGCTGCAGTGCCTTCTCCTTCCAGAAGCTTCTTCCTCAGCAGAGTTGATGCCAGTGCATGAAAGAATTATGCGATGTTGAGACGAGAAGTCATTTGTTACAGTAGCAGTAGTCAGCCCAAGGTGACAGATTTTTTTTCTCCTAAGAGTTATTCCTTCAGGAAATCTACCAATGATGTGACTTCCGGGGTTTCAAAAGCCTAAGGAAAGATTCTAGTGCTCACTTCAGCAGCACAAATATTAAAATTGGAACAGCCCCTGTGCAAGGATGAGAGCAAATTTGTCAAGCGTCCCATAGTTTTGACATGGATGGAGCTGGAGCCTGTCATACAGAGTGAAGTCAGACAGAGAAGAACAAATATTGTATATTAACATGTGTATGTGGGATCCAGAAAAATGGTATAGATGATCACACTCACAAAACAGAAACAAAGATACAGAGGCAGAGAAGAAACGAATGCACACCACGGGGGAAAGGAGGGAGGGTGGGATGGACGGGGAGATTAGGACTCACATATACTCACTATCAATACTGTGTATGAAATAGGTAACGAACGATACTCAACCATACAGCAGCCGGCACGCTACACAGTGCTCTGTGGTCACCTAAATGGGAAGGAAATCCAAAAAAGAGGGGATATGTGTCTACGCATAGCTGATTCACGTTGCTGTACAGTAGAAATTAACATAACATTGTAAAGCAACCTTTGCCGACAAAGGTCCACATAGTCCACGCCACGGTTTTTCCAGTAGTCATGCACAGATGTGAGAGCTGGACCATAAAGAAGGCTGAGCGTCGAGGAATTTTTGCTTTCAAGTTGTGGTGCTTGAGAAGATCCTTGAGCAAGAGTCTTGGACTCTGGACAGCAAGGAGATCAAACCAGTCAGTCCTAAAGGAAATCAACCCTGAATATTCTTTGGAAGGACGATACTGAAGCTGAAGCTCCAATACTTTGGCCTTCTACAATGAAGATCTGACTCATTGGAAAAGCCCCTGATGCTGCAAAGATTGAGGGCAGGAGAAGAAGGGGACAACAGAGCATGAGATGGTTGGGTAGCATCACCGACTTGATGGATATGAATTTGAGCAAACTCCACGAGATAGTGAAGGACAGGGAAGCCTGGCGTGCTGCAGTCCATGGGGCTGCAAAGAATCAGACACGACTTAGTGACAGAACAACAATCTGTGAGTGTAAAATTCTTTCCTGCCACATAGGAGTCCCATTTCCATATTCCAGGCCTGATTTGTTTTTATATTCTAAACTTTTTTATTTTCTATTTGGATATAGCCAATTAACAAACAATGTTGTGATAGTTGCAAGTGAATAGTGAAGGGACCCAGCCATATATATACACGTGTCCATTCTCCCCCAAACTCCTCTCCCATCCAGGCTGCCACATAAGCTTGAGCAGTGGAGTTCCATGTGCTACACACAGCAGGTCCCTGTTGGTTATCCATTTTAAATATAGCAGTGTGTACATATCCATCCCAAACTCCCTGACTATCCCTTCCTCCCGTCCTCCCCCCACCACCCCACACCACCAGCAACCATAAGTTCATTCTCTAAGACTTCGAGGTCTTAATTTAAATGACAGAGAAAGGTGACAGCTGGAAAGCAGGAATCAGTGAAGGGGCTTGGGTCTGCCCCAACTCCCTCTCCCACCATTCCCCTTGCAGGTCTGACACAGTCCATCCATTCATCATTTTATTGGAAGTAGTTGCCTGGAGCCCCACCTTCTCAAGGGGACCCAAGAGGAAACGCATGTGTTATAAATTAATCAAGCAGGGCATCATCCCTGGAGCCCTGCCAGCTGGACGCTAGCTCCACAGTCCGCAGACTCTCAGCCCACCAGGATCTGTCCCAGCTCCTGGCCCCACTGCCTGTTCATCCTGAGCTTGGAGCCTGGAATCTCTTGTCTCTCTGCCAGTGTGCCAAGGCTCAGCAGTATCAGAATAGTCCTCTTCCACATAGTTGGAGGGGAACCAGCCAACCTGGAAAGAGACAGGGAAGCAGTCAGGGCGGCCTCTCTGCACATTCTCCCACTGTCCCTTGACACACCAGCCAGGTTTCCTCCTACCTCAGGGCCTTTGCACCTACCACAGCTTCTACCCCAGAAAGTACCTCCCCAGAGACACCCTCAGCTGACCACCATCCTCCTGTCCTTTACTCATACATCACCTTATCCATAAGGACTTCTAACCATCCTATTTAAGCACTGCAACCTCACCCACCCCTGACACTCTTCACCCCCACTTGCTACTTTTCTGTAACACTTTCACCATCTAATTGATTATATGTGTTACTTATTTATGGACTTGTTCTCTGTTCCCCACCCCCCCTTCACTACAACAGGGCAGGGATTTTTGTCTGTCTTATTCATCACTGAGTTCCAAAAACCTAGAATAGTTCCTGGAACACAGTAAAGACTTAATAAATATTTGTTGAAAAAATAGATGGATGGATGGGTGGATGAACAAAGGATGGTTGGATGGAATGATGGATGAATGATAGAATGATGAATGGATGGATGAATGGATGGATGGA
>SJXQ01010122.1:310539-335048 GCA_006408695.1 Aepyceros melampus | reverse complement strand
CACACCCCAACCGTGGAAGAAGGGTACTTGGCTACTGGAGGGAACAGCAACCACTGGAACCCAACAGAATCCTTTCCCTGGAGACTTTGCTGTTCTAAGCCTTCATTTCTTCCCCTGTGTAATAGGAATCATCTTCCTTAACTCAGGGTTGTTGAGAAGTCAAATAGACTCTGTAAGCAAGGCATCCTTCTAGAATAGATTGAAGTCTCCACTTCCACCAATACAAAGGACCACAGACTCTAAAGGATGTAGAAGGGAATTCATTTCCACCAATATGGCAGAAAAAGACACGAACTGGCAGGAGTGGTTCTGCTTATTTACATGAAGAACTAGATAACCAAAAAATATCTCCTACTTCAAAAAACCCCTAGAAATGCTCAGAGAAGAACACTGAACTCTTAAAAAAAAAAGAAAAAGTAAGGGAAATCCCCCATAGGACAAAATGAGGATGAAACTTAAAAGTATGTGTCAATTCAATTTTGGCTGCGCAATGCAGCTTGCAGGATCTCCAACCAGGATCAAACTCAGGTCCTAACCGTTGGAAAGTAAAAGTGTTAGTTGCTCAATCGTGTGCAATTCTTTGTGACCCCATGGACTGTAGCCCACCAGGCTCCTCTGTCTATGGAATTCTCCAGGCAAGAATACTCCTGGAGTGAGTTGCCATTTCCTTCTCCAGGGGATCTTTCTGACCAAGGAATTAAACCTGGATCTCCCACATTGCAGGCAGGGCAGCCCCCAATGGACCGCCAGGGAATTCCTTAGAGCGTACATCTTGATCACATAGAAATACGAGATGAGTTATTGTGTCCTTGTTGGGTAGAGAGTTGGCACTGAGATCTACGCTCACTCCAAAAGGCTGGACTGTCAAGTCAAAAAGTTACATCCTCATGGGGGAGAAGGTGTTCTAGAAAAACTCCACCCGTCGCACAGCAGGGGCCATGTGAAAGCTTGTTTGTCTGAGACTCAAAATAGAAAAGTCACACTTAAGAATTCATCACCTTAACTTCACCTTCTTATGAGTTTAGCGTTTATACTTAAAACACCTGTATAGACTGTGAAACTAAGGAATTAAACAGAACTATTTTAATCTGATAAAGTAAACTTGTTGGTGATTCCCAACGGAAGCAAATGCAAAATCTCTGGAGACCCAAGCAGCAAAGATACCCATGGGGAAAGCCCCACTTATCATCACAAGACAAAATGAAAAAACCAACAAGGAAACGAGTCACCACAAGAAAGAAGCTGCACCCAAAACAAACAGAAAGGCAGGACAGCCAGGGTCTGCAAGACTTGGGTCCAGACTGCATCTCTGCCTCTTATGGCATCACCAATCAATGGACATGAGTTGGAGCAAACTCCGGGAGATGGTGAAGGACAGGGAAGCCTAGTGTGCTGCAGTCCATGGGGTCACAAAGAGGCGGACACTGCATAGCAACTGAACAACAGCAAAGAGTGTGCTTAATGTCCCCTTAGAGCCTTGCTTAAGAAGCGTATCTTTTTTCTGTGGGTTACCAATCAATGAAAAGAAATAAAAAACAAAAATTAAAAACACACAGGACCCTACAGGAGCTCAATAAAAGTGACTATTGTTAACGTACAGTAGTCAATCATCTTGACAGGAGAATAAAGGGACAAAGTAGGTGATTAAACAGTCAATCCCACTAGGGGATTGTAAATAGAAAAATATGAGAGACCTCTGTAAGTTAATGATTACTCAAGAAAGCAGATTTGCTTAATGACAAAACCAAGCAGGCTTGCTTAGCCACACAACCATGTAACAGAGGCTCGGGACATGACCCAAAACAATAAAACAATGGTGGCATGAGCCCCACCTCCTGCCCAGTGAGCTCAGTAAGTTAATGAATCCTAGGACATGCTCTCTGCACACAAGAAGAACAATAATTTGCAGACCACATACGGACAAGAAAACTCCCCTACGCAACCTGGGGAGGAGGAGCTGATGCTGGAAGCATGACATCTATCTACTCAGGAAAGTCAAAGAAGTTCTCTTCCCCCTCCCCATTTGTCCTTTGTTTATGAAATTGTAGCCCAGTGAGTCCTTCAGTTCAGCTCAGTTCAGTCGCTCAGTCGTGTCCGACTCTTTACGACCCCATGAATCACAGGACGCCAGGCCTCCCTATCCATCGCCATCTCCTGGAGTTCACTCAGACTCACGTCCATTGAGTCCGTGATGCCATCCAGCCATCTCATCCTCGGTCGTCCCCTTCTCCTCCTGCCCCCAATCCCTCCCAGCATCAGGGTCTTTTCCAATGAGTCAACTCTTCGCATGAGGTGGCCAAAGTACTGGAGCTTCAGCTTCAGAATCATTCCTTCCAAAGAAATCTCAGGGCTGATCTCCTTCAGAATGGACTGGTTGGATCTCCTTGCAGTGCAAGGGACTCTTAAGAGTCTTCTCCAACACCACAGTTCGAAAGCATCAATTCTTCGGCGCTCAGCCTTCTTCACAGTCCAACTCTCACATCCATACATGACCACAGGAAAAACCATAGCCTTAACTAGACGGACCTTTGTTGGCAAAGTAATGTCTCTGCTTTTGAATACGCTATCTAGGTTGGTCATAAGTTTCCTTCCAAGAAGTAAGCGTCTTTTAATTTCATGGCTGCAGTCACCATCTGCAGTGATTTTGGAGCCCAAAAATATAAAGTCTGACACTGTTTTCAGCGTTTCCCCGTCTATTTGCCATGAAGTGATGGGACCAGATGCCATGATCTTCGTTTTCTGAATGTTGAGCTTTAAGGCAACTTTTTCACTATCCTCTTTGACTTTCATCAAGAGGCTTTTTAGTTCCTCTTCACTTTGAGCCATAAGAGTGGTGTCATCTGCATATCTGAGGTTATTGATATTTCTCCCGGCAATCTTGATTCCAGCTTGTGTGGCAGAGCATTTCTGGCCCACCCTTTTGTAAACCTCACAGGCATCCTATCCTAATAAGTCACTTCATATCTATACTTGCTGAATTCTTTTCCTGTGCTGAGACATAAAGGACTAGTACTAGAGCTCCTCAGAACCCTCGGAAACAATACCCAAATGGTTTCATCCTTCCCAAGCACCTGAAGTGCTCAGCTCACAAGGGGAAATGGGCCAGGAAAGAAGAAATTACTTAATGCTGATGGCAAATTCTGCAGCATCCTTCACCCTCTGCCGCACCAAGAACGTCCCATCCGAGCGGTTGGTAAGAATGCTTTCCGCCCCAGCTCGCTCCATGGGGCCAGCGTACCTGTCAAGACATACCAAGAAGAGAGGTTCACATAACTCTGATAGGTAAACCTGGGGGAGGCAGTGGCCACTAGACACGTATAAGTCACGCCCAAGCTTTCACAAGTGGATTGCAGGAGACAACACAATCCTTTGGGTGTAGCTATGTCTCAGTGCGATACAGGAAGAAATATATTTGTTCTCTATGCTCTCCATCCTTTCCTGGCATGCTGCTGCTGCTGCTGCTGCTGTGAAGTCGCTTCAGTCGTGTCCGACTCTATGCAACCCCAGAGATGCCAGAGCCCACCAGGCTCCCCTGTCCCTGGGATTCTCCAGGCAAGAACACTGGAGTGGGTTGCCATTTCCTTTTCCAATGCATGAAAGTGAAAAGTGAAAGTGAAGTCGCTCAGTCGTGTCCGACTCTTCACAACCACATGGACTGCAGCCTACCAGGTTCCTCTGCCCATGGGATTTTCCAGGCAAGAGTACTAAAGTGGGTTGCCATTGCCTTCTCCATATAACTCCTAAAACCTTTGGAATCTCCAAAGTAGTATGTCTTTTTTAAATTTTTATTTATTTTTATTTTTGGCTGTGTTGGGTCTTTGTTGCTGTGTAGGCTTTTCTCTAGTTGTGGCACATGAGCTCAGTAGTTGCGGCTCCCGGGCTCTAGAGCACAGGCTCAATAGTTGTGGCACACGGGTTTAGTTGCTCCACAGCATGTGGGATCTTCCCCGGTCAGGGATGGAACCTGTTTCTCCTTCATTGACAGGCAGATCTTTACCTCTGAGCCACCAGGGAAGCCCAGTAAGTGTCTTTTTGTATGCTAATAAGCTGACTGGGGCTCTTCTCTTTTTAATATTTACTTTTATTTACTTGGCTGCCCTGGGTCTTAGTTGAGGCATGTAGGATCATCGGTCTTTGTCCTAGCTTGCGAACTATTAGCTGCATGTGGGATCTAGTTCCCTGACCAGGGATCGAACTCAGGCCCCCTGCATGGGGAGCTTGGAGTCTTAGCCACTAGACCAGGGAAGCCCTTGGGGGCTCTTTAATAGCCTCAGGATGAGGGTTAGTAGCCAGAAGAGCCATGTGATTAGAGGCTTGAAATTTTCAGCCCAGCCCCACCTCCAATCTGCAGAGATGGAGGTTGAGTCCATCACTAATGACTCATAATTTAATCAATCTTGCCTATATAAAGATGTCTCAGCCAAACTCCAGCCAAATAGTTTTAATTTGGGGGGGGTGGGGATTCCCAACTGCCACCACTTGTCATGTGGAATCCTACTTCCCTGACCAGGGATGGAACCTGTGCCCTCTGCATGGTAAGTGCAAAGTCTTAACCACTGGACTATCAGGGAAGTCCCAATCAAAGTGTTTGGAGAGATTCCAGGTTGGTGAACACAGAGAGATACCGGGGGTGGGGTAGGTGGGTGCAAGCCCAGAGAGGGCATGGAAGCCCAGTCCCATTTCCCCATACCTTGCCCCATGCAACTCTTCCATCTCACTGTTCTGGATTTGAATCCTTTGATAATAAACAGTCTAGTAAGGAAACTGTTTCTCCAAGTTCTGGGAGTTTGTGTTAGCAAATTATCAAACCCAAGGAGGGGGTTATGGGAAGCTCCCATTTGTAGCTGATGGATCAGAAGCCTGGGTGACCCAGGCTTGCGATTGTCATCTAAAGTGGAAGGCTGTCTTTTGAAGTGTGTTAGTCACTCAGTCGTGTCCGACTCTCTGCAACTCTATGGGTTGTAGCCCGCCAGGCTCCTCTGTCCCTGGGATTCTCCAGGCAAGAATACTGGGTGGGTTGCCATTTCCTTCTCCAGGGGATCTTCCCAACACAGAGAGTGAGCCCAGGTCTCCTGCACTGCACATGGATTTTTTTTTCACCATGTGAGCTAGGTAAACCAAGCTAGAAACCAAGCCCTTAATCTATGGGATTTGTCACTAACTCCAGACAAATCGTGTCAGAATCGAATTGAATCGTAGCACACCCAAGCTGGTGTCTGTAGAATTAGAGAATTGTTAGGTGTGGAGAATAAAAAAAAAAAAAAAAAAACACATTTGGTTTCAGAACTATTGAGAGTATGAGTATAGAAAAACAGGTGTGGGTTCTTTTTTTCCCTTTTACTCTGAAATTTGGCATTTCTGGAAAGGTATTACTGAGTGTCCACTGTCTGCCCATATTTGTAGTCACCAGGATGGAAATAGGATGAGGAGAGTGAGACACAGCCTCAGGTACAAAAATTAAAGGGCAAGTCAAAGAAGTCACTCATCAGGATAAATAACAACAAAGAAAATGAGTAGCACTTTAATGCAATATTTTCTAAATCGCAAAAGCAGCCATGCAAAGGAATGAAGTACTGATTAAGTGCTATAAGGTGACTGAACCCTGAAAACATGGTGCTGAGTGAGAGAAGCCAGCCACAAAGGGCACAGTGTAGAATCCCATTTATATGAAGCGCCCAGAACTGGCAGATTCATAGACACGGACAGTGTGTTCACGGTTGTCAGGGCTTGGGGAGGCAGAGGAGGGGTCACTGTTAACAAGGTGGGCATTTCTTTTGGGGGTAATGAAAATGCTTCAGAGCTAGAGAGAGGTGCTGGTTGCATACCACTGTAAATGTACATTTAATATACATGTGAAAAATAAGTAGAGATGTGACTATGAATATAATTATGCTGTAAGTGCAAATATATAGAGGAAATATATATATTAATTATAGATAATATATAATTATATATGATGTATAAGCAAGAACTGCTGCTGCTGCTGCTAAGTCACTTCAGTTGTGTCCAACTCTGTGCAACCCCATAGACGCCAGNCCGGGGGTGGGGTGGTGGGTGCAAGCCCAGAGAGGGCATGGAAGCCCAGTCCCATTTCCCCATACCTTGCCCCATGCAACTCTTCCATCTCACTGTTCTGGATTTGAATCCTTTGATAATAAACAGTCTAGTAAGGAAACTGTTTCTCCAAGTTCTGGGAGTTTGTGTTAGCAAATTATCAAACCCAAGGAGGGGGTTATGGGAAGCTCCCATTTGTAGCTGATGGATCAGAAGCCTGGGTGACCCAGGCTTGCGATTGTCATCTAAAGTGGAAGGCTGTCTTTTGAAGTGTGTTAGTCACTCAGTCGTGTCCGACTCTCTGCAACTCTATGGGTTGTAGCCCGCCAGGCTCCTCTGTCCCTGGGATTCTCCAGGCAAGAATACTGGAGTGGGTTGCCATTTCCTTCTCCAGGGGATCTTCCCAACACAGAGAGTGAGCCCAGGTCTCCTGCACTGCACATGGATTTTTTTTTCACCATGTGAGCTAGGTAAACCAAGCTAGAAACCAAGCCCTTAATCTATGGGATTTGTCACTAACTCCAGACAAATCGTGTCAGAATCGAATTGAATCGTAGCACACCCAAGCTGGTGTCTGTAGAATTAGAGAATTGTTAGGTGTGGAGAATAAAAAAAAAAAAAAAAAAACACATTTGGTTTCAGAACTATTGAGAGTATGAGTATAGAAAAACAGGTGTGGGTTCTTTTTTTCCCTTTTACTCTGAAATTTGGCATTTCTGGAAAGGTATTACTGAGTGTCCACTGTCTGCCCATATTTGTAGTCACCAGGATGGAAATAGGATGAGGAGAGTGAGACACAGCCTCAGGTACAAAAATTAAAGGGCAAGTCAAAGAAGTCACTCATCAGGATAAATAACAACAAAGAAAATGAGTAGCACTTTAATGCAATATTTTCTAAATCGCAAAAGCAGCCATGCAAAGGAATGAAGTACTGATTAAGTGCTATAAGGTGACTGAACCCTGAAAACATGGTGCTGAGTGAGAGAAGCCAGCCACAAAGGGCACAGTGTAGAATCCATTTATATGAAGCGCCCAGAACTGGCAGATTCATAGACACGGACAGTGTGTTCACGGTTGTCAGGGCTTGGGGAGGCAGAGGAGGGGTCACTGTTAACAAGGTGGGCATTTCTTTTGGGGGTAATGAAAATGCTTCAGAGCTAGAGAGAGGTGCTGGTTGCATACCACTGTAAATGTACATTTAATATACATGTGAAAAATAAGTAGAGATGTGACTATGAATATAATTATGCTGTAAGTGCAAATATATAGAGGAAATATATATATTAATTATAGATAATATATAATTATATATGATGTATAAGCAAGAACTGCTGCTGCTGCTGCTAAGTCACTTCAGTTGTGTCCAACTCTGTGCAACCCCATAGACGCCAGAGCCCACCAGGCTCCGCCGTCCCTGGGATTCTCCAGGCAAGAACACTGGAGTGGGTTGCCATTTCCTTCTCCAATGCATGAAAGTGAGAAGTGAAAGTGAGAAGTGAAAGTGAAGTCGCTCAGTCGTGTCCGACTCTTAGCGACCCCATGGACTGCAGCCTAGCAGGCTCCTCTGTCCGTGGGATTTTCCAGGCAAGAGTACTGGAGTGGGTTGCCATTGCCTGATAACACATAATTATAAGTGATTTATAAATATGAAGTCAATGTGTTTGTGCTATAAATATAAACAATATATAACAAGTAATATATATTAATTATATACTATATAATTATAGATAGTATGTATGGAATTAGTATGTAACATAAATAATATACAGTATAGATAATGCATTTATGATATAAAT
This sequence comes from Aepyceros melampus, assembly GCA_006408695.1. Taxonomy (NCBI): domain Eukaryota; kingdom Metazoa; phylum Chordata; class Mammalia; order Artiodactyla; family Bovidae; genus Aepyceros; species Aepyceros melampus. The sequence continues at coordinate 327,198 of SJXQ01010122.1, read as the reverse complement.
TATTTATTATATATAAAATGAATATGTATATAAATATACAACAATTTATATTATATACCACATAATTACAGATAATATATGTGTGAATATGCCTATATGCTCTAAGTGTGAATATAACATAAATAATATATGTTAATCATATATTCTTGTTGTTAAGTCGCTAAATCGTGTCTGACTCTTTGCAATCCCATGCACTATAGCTGGCCAGACTTCTTTGTCCATGGGGTTTCCCAGGCAAGAATATGAAGTGGGTTGCCATTTCCTTCTCCAGGGGACCTTCCCATCTCAGGGATCAAACCCGCATCTCCTGCATTGTCAAATATTGGCAGGTAGATTCTTTACTGCTGAGCCACCAGGACCTCCCATAATATAAACATATAACCTAAGATGTATTAATTACATATATATATAAAATTACATTATATATTTTCATATATAGCTAACTACATTATACAATATATAATTATATTGATAAATGTGAATATGTAATATAAGTGTAAATAATAACATAAATGCCACTTTAAATGGTTAGTTTTATGTCATGTGAATTTTACCTCAATTTTAAAACTAAATTGAAAAAAAATCCGTGATGAATAAAATGTCAAAACTTTAAATAAGGACAAGATCTGACTCTGCACGTGCCTGGCTGACCACAATTCACCTTTCCCTACACCCAGCCCTGTCATATTCTGCCTTGATTTACAGTTTTGATAGTTTGTCCGTCATAGCTGGTTGTTTTTTTTTTCCCATTGCTTTTGTTTTTTTAAAACATCACATTAAGAGTATGGCTCTCACACACACAAAAAAGAGTGTGGCTCTCAAAGTCTGAGTTTTTGGCACCCCCTTAAATCCTTGTTGCACCCAAAGTCAGGGTCTCGCTTCCCTCGCCCCAGCTCCGGCCGCAGTGGCCTCATTTTACCGCATCTGGCCGGGCAGGGATAGAGTGAGCACGCTGCCTCAGGGGAGCTCCCTTTAAACCCTGCATCCGCCACCCAGCTGCTCTGTGACCTCGGGACCCGAGTGTGCCTCTCTCAGCCCTAATTTACTTCTCTGAAAAGAGGAGATAAAACTGCCCATCACAGAGGATCATTTTCGACAGAAGGCAAAGACGCAGTTGAAGCACCCCATACGTGGTGGCTGTTCACCACACGGGGACGTTATTAGGCCCTTTGTGTAATAAGGTTGGGCTTTGAAGTCCGGCAGACTTGGGTTCGAATCCCACCTCTTTCACTTCCGTGCTTTGTGACCCTGAACAAGTTACTTGCGCTCTTTGAGTCCTGGTTTCCTCCATTGCAGAAAGAGATTAAGAAGAGTATGCACTCAAAGCATTATTACAAGAATTGCCTTTAAAAAGCTCACACAGTGGTCATAAAAACAATACCACAGTGCGCCAAGTCTAAGCTACCAATCATTGTAAAACACACTATGCTTTCACGGGCAATTATGAAATAAAAATCACTGGTTTCCCTAGTGGCTCAGATGGTAAGGAATCTGCCCGGAGAAGGGAATGGCTACCCACTCCAGTATTCTTGCCTGGACAGAGGAGCCTGGCAGATTGCAGTCCATGAGGTCACAGAGTCTGACACGACTGAGCGACTTAACACACACACATGCACCCATAAAATTAGGCAGAAGAACTGAGACACCACTAACTGGAAGAGCCATTCCAATGCCAGAGGCATTAAACAGCAAGAGGGGAAAATACGCATTTTACAATGGGTGAAATGTTGTCATAACAGCTAACGCTAATAAGAATAGCTCATTCTTATTAAGCTTTTAATAAGCTTAAAAGCTTATTATCTACCTATCTATTTTTTTGGATAGATAATAAAGTGCTTTTTGCATGTCAGGAATAGAGCTAAGCACTTTACAGGCTCATGGAAACTTCTTAACAGCCCTATAAATCAGATATTGTTACCATTCTGTTCTCCAGGGAGGAAAACTGAAGCGCAGAGAAGCTGAGTTACTGGCTAAAGGTCACACAGCTGGATAATGTTAGAGTCGGGATTGGAACCGAAGTCAGTGGGCTCCAAAGCAACAGTATAAACCTCCACCCCTCACTGTACTCTAAGCAGTAGGTTCTCAAAGAAAGGCAAGTGGAGAAGGAGAAGAAGCTCCCATTATATTGTCACCATCATTTTCTTTCCATTAGAACCTAATATCCCCAACCTAATATCCTAATATCCCTCTTTGGTCTGTGCTCTCTCCTCAGCAGCCCCCGGTGTAGGGCTAGACACAGCAGTTAAGGCCCGAAGTTTGAAGAATGAATAACTGACTTGTTTGCAGCCCTTGTGGCACCCCAATGTCCAGCCCAAACATCCACCCCAAGCACCCCAAGTTAAAAATAAGAAAGATGGTTCTTACTCACCAGAGATGAACGGACAGGTCCTGGGGGGGCCCCTGGGGACACAGACAGAGACGAGACTTAGGGGAAGGGATCAGCATGGCAACAGGCTTCAGGACGCTGCATTCACTCATTCCAATATCATGTATGAGTGTCTATTATGTGCCGAGCACTGAGCTCTTCTCTGGAAATACAGCCCCAGAATCCAGTGGGAGAGATCAGTCCACCCCTCCCAGCTTTAAAGAGGCAGCTACATGTGTAGGCAGAAACTGGAAAGACGTTCAGATCTTGATGTGTCAATGCCAAGTCCCACCGAAAGGATCCTGGCTCCTTGGGAAAATGGTTGATTCCAAGACTGGGGCAGAAAGAGTACAAGAGCAGTTTGCTCTTGTGCTAAAAAGTAAGGAAGAGCTCACAGAACAATGAGGTTATGTCAAAAGGACAGAGGAGCCAGCCTGAAGGGGCTCCCACTGGTCCAGTGAACCAGTGAAGTTGCCCAGTCATGCCCAGCTCTTTGCAACCCCATGGACTATAGCCTCCCAGGCTCCTCCATCCATGGAATTTTCCAGGCAAGCGTACTGGAATGGGTTGCCATTTCCTTCTCCAGGGGATCTTCCACACCCAGGGATCGAACCCAGGTCTCCCGCATTACAGGTAGATGCTTTACTGTCTGAGCTACCAGGGAAGCCCTAAGCCCACTGGTCCAGGCCAGGACAATATTAAATAAAAACCCAGGAACATTTCCTGAGATAGATAACAAATAGATACACAGATAGACACACAGATGATTGATAGATACAGAGATGGCTATATAGATAGATACATAGATAATGAATGGATACACAAGGACATAGATACACAGATGATTGACTGGTACATACATAGATAGTGGGTTGCCATTTCCTTCTCCAGGGGATCTTCCACACCAGGGATCGAACCCAGGTCTCCCGCATTACAGGTAGATGCTTTACTGTCTGAGATACCAGGGAAGCCCTAAGCCCACTGGTCCAGGCCAGGACAATATTAAATAAAAATCCAGGAACATTTCCTGAGATAGATAACAAATAGATACACAGATAGACACACAGATGATTGATAGATACAGAGATGGTTATATAGATAGATACATAGATAATGGATGGATACACAAGGACATAGATACACAGATGATTGACTGGTACATACATAGATACACAGATAAATACATCAGCTCAGTTCAGTTCAGTCGCTCAGTCATGTCCGACTCCACAACCCCATGAATCACAGCACGCCAGGCCTCCCCGTCCATCACCAACTCCCAGAGTTCACTCAGATTCATGTCCATCAAGTCAGTGATGCCATCCAGCCATCTCATCCTCTGTCATCCCCTTCTCCTCCTGCCCCCAATCCCTCCCAGCATCAAAGACTTTTCCAATGAGTCAACTCTTTGCATGAGGTGGCCAAAGTACTGGAGCTTCAGCTTTAGCATCAGTCCTTCCAAAGAAATCCCAGGGCAGATCTCCTTCAGAATGGACTGGTTGGATCTCCTTGCAGTCCAAGGGACTCTCAAGAGTCTTCTCCAATCTCCACAACCCCATGAATCACAGCACGCCAGGCCTCCCCGTCCATCACCAACTCCCAGAGTTCACTCAGATTCATGTCCATCAAGTCAGTGATGCCATCCAGCCATCTCATCCTCTGTCATCCCCTTCTCCTCCTGCCCCCAATCCCTCCCAGCATCAAAGACTTTTCCAATGAGTCAACTCTTTGCATGAGGTGGCCAAAGTACTGGAGCTTCAGCTTTAGCATCAGTCCTTCCAAAGAAATCCCAGGGCTGATCTCCTTCAGAATGGACTGGTTGGATCTCCTTGCAGTCCAAGGGACTCTCAAGAGTCTTCTCCAACACCACAGTTCAAAAGCATCAATTCTTCAGCGCTCAGCTTTCTTCACAGTCCAACTCTCACATCCATACATGACCACAGGAAAAACCATAGCCTTGACTAGACGGACCTTAGTTGGCAAAGTAATGTCTCTGCTTTTGAATATGCTATCTAGGTTGGTCATAACTTTTCTTCCAAGGAGTAAGCATCTTTTAATTTCATGGCTGCAGTCACCATCTGCAGTGATTTTGGAGCCCAAAAAGATAAAGTTTGACCGTATCCACTGTTTCCCCATCTATTTCCCATGAAGTGATGGGACCAGATGCCATGATCTTCGTTTTCTGAATGTTGAGCTTTAAGCCAACTTTTTCACTCTCCTCTTTGACTTTCATCAAGAGGTTTTTTAGTTCCTCTTCACTTTCTGCCATAAGGGTGGTGTCATCTGATTATTAGATCCATAGATAATTGACACATAGATGCAAACGGATACATGGATAGACACACAGATACACAGATATGGAGGTGACTGATAGATTCATAGATACAAAGATGATTGATTGATTGATACATACATACATACATAATACATAGATACATAGAAGAGACAGTTCTTTGCAATAGAATATCAGCTAATAACTTAGGAGGAATGATGGAGTTAGAAACTCATAATGCAACTCCACAATGGAAAAAGGACCTTAAGCTTTGGAAAATCGGTAAAGTGTAAATACATACTCTGAATAATGTAATATATAATTTATATATTATAATTTCTAATAGGTGATAATTTATAATAGTAGAATGTCCATGCTGAATTTCATTTTTTCAAAAATCATGCTATGTATATACAAGAGAAAGTTCCTGTTCTTGGCGGTATTTAGATTAAAAGGAAAATGTGTCTGTAAACTTACTTTGAAGAGTCTCAAGAAAAAATAAATAATAGATATTTTCTAAATAAATAAAATGTTTAGAGAAAGATGACAGAGCCAATGAGACAAAAATGTTAACAATTGGTGATCTGAGTAACAGATATATGAGCATTCTTTGCATTATTCTTAACTTTTCTGGAAGTCTGAAATTACATAAAATGAAAGAAAAAAAATAGGAGAGACTTTCTCTCTGCAGGCTTCTATAAGGGCTACAAAGCGGGCAGTGGGTAGTGAGGAAGAATGAGGTTTGGGGAGAGTGGGGAAGATTTGAAGTCATTATCAAGATGAGGAAATCAAGAGAGTGGGAAACGGGTGAAGAAAGACAAGCGTCGGGCGAGTGGTGGGCAGGCCTGTTCCCTGCACAAGGAGGCACAGGGGACATGACCCCATAGAGGACTCTATTTGGTGCCTCTGAAGGAATGCAGGGGTTGGCCAGCCTTCTGAACCCCTGCTCCTTCCCCAAGTGATGGAGAAGATTCAAGGATGGAGGTTCTTTAAAAAACTAAAAACAGAGCTACCATATGACTCTGAAATCCCACTCTTAGGCACATATACAGAGAAAAACATGGTCCAAAAGGATACATGTACCCCAATATTCATTGCTGTGCTGTTTACAATAGCCAGGACATGGAAGAAGCCTAAATGTCCATTGTCATCAGAGGAATGGACAAAGAAGATGTGGTACATATATAAAATGAAATATTACCCAGCCATTAAAAAGAACAAAATAATGCCATTTGCAGCAATATAGATGGAACTAGAGAATGGCTTCTGTGGTGGCTCAGATGGTAAAGAAACCACCTGTAATGTCAGAGACCTAGGTTCGATTCCTGGATTGGGAAGATCCCCTGGAGGAGGGCATGGCAACCCACTCCAGTATTCTTGCCTAGAGAATCTCCATGGACAGAGGAGCCTGTGGGCTACAGTCCATGGGGTCACAAAGAGTCAGACATGACTGAGCAACTAGCACAGAGATTGTCATCCTGAGTGAAATAAGTCAGACAGAGAAGCAGAGACATCGTATGACATCCATTTTATGCTAAATCTAAAAAAGACATGATACAAATGAACTTATTTAGAAAACAGAAACAGACTCACAGGAACTTAGAGAATAGACTTATGGTTGCTGAGGAAAGGATGGGAGAAAGGGAGGGCTGGAAAGTTTGGTATGGACATGTATACTCTGCTATATTTAAAATAGATAATCAACAAGGATCTGCTGTATAGCACAGGGAAGTAGGCTCAATGTTATGTGGCAGCCTGGATGGGAGCAGGGTTTGGGGGAGAATAGATACCTGTATGTATGACTGAGTCCCTTTTCTGTCCACCTGAAACTATCACAACATTGTTCACTGGCTATACTCCAAAACAAAATTAAAGGTTAATTTTAAAAAGTCACATGTTCATGTGTATGTAGTAAAAACTGAAATGTTAAAAATAAAAAGAATCAAGGAGAAAAGGACTGGTCATCCTTCCCAGGGTGAACCCCTCTCTGGGCTCAGTCAGCAAAGTAGGGAGTGACATGCCATGATGGGCAGCCCCTCCTGATCTCAGGAGCATCCCCCTCGATGCTGTACACCCTCACAGGACCCTCTCTGCACCCCCATACCCTCACTCCAACCAGACTGAGGCACTCACATGCACGTAGGGCTTGACCCTATTGCAGGGAAACCAGCCGACTTCATTGGTAGATGTATTCCTTCCCTAAAAAGATGGAAGGGAACGATGGACAGAGAGGTTACAGGCAGCCACAATGCTTGTGTGTATCCATCTTTCACCCAACAGCAACTCTGCTTGGCCATCTATCTCTCCATGACCTGGAATGACCCAGAGAGGGACCAACCAGTATCAACTTCTGGGAATACCACCAGCCCAGAAGGGCCAGGTCAGCCCTACAAATCCCCATAGACATCACCCTGCCTGGAGCAAATTTCCATTGCCAGAGTCCAGTGGGAGCGTGATCCCATTCCCAAGGCCACCTACACCCAAGCCCACGTTCAGGTCCTTCCCCGTCATTCCCATGGCCCCAGCCTGTACCTCCCACCAGTTCTGTTCGGCTTCAGCCTTAGTGAGCTCCACAATGTCTCCTGGGCTGAGGCGTAGAAAAGGTCCAATGGCTCCAGGGGGTGGGGGCAGCCCATAGTATTCCTGACACACCTCCATCTTGGGCAGGCCTGGAGGGGAGGGGAAGGGAGGGGGTGGTACAGTGAAAGTCCAGGACTTTCAAACCCAAGTCTTGCCACCCAGCAAGATGGCAAAAGTTAAAAAGACAGACAATACCAAGTGGCAGCAAGGATGTGGAGCAACTGGAAGTCACCTGGATTCCTGGATTCTTTTCTTTTTTTAATTTGAAGAAGTTTTTAATGTGAAAACTTCTAAAATAACTTTTTTGCATGAACAGGAAGGGTGGCCATGACTCCACAGCTCATTCCTGCATGACTAGTAGGAACCCACTTTGGAAAACTGCTGGGCAATAGTCACTGAAGCTAATTCCACTCATGAATACGTCACCCAGAGAAACAAAACACAGGTCCCCAGAGAGTCATAGACGAAGAATGTTCACAGCAGCTCTATTCACAAGAGCCAAAAAATTGGCAACATACCCAATGTCTTTAAGAAGATGGATAAACACAGCATGAAATAACCATATCATGGAATACAATACAGCAATGAAAAAGAACAAGTGACTGCTTCAAGCAGATACACTAATATGGTGTGAGAGTCCATGCTATACAACTTCATTTGTATGAAATTAAAGGGCAGGCAAAACTAATCTATGCTGATAGAGGTCAGAAAGTAGTTCCCTCTGGGAGACAGGACAGACTAGCAGTGAGTATGACCAGCACCATCCAATAAAACTTTCTGTGATGATGAAAGTGTTCTATTCATTGATCTGAGTGGTGGTTACATGGGTAGAGATTCAGTGAGCCATACTCTTAAGATTTATTCATCTTACACACCTTATGGTATGTATTTTCTATCTCAACAGAAATATTTCTGTCTCATAGANCCAGCACCATCCAATAAAACTTTCTGTGATGATGAAAGTGTTCTATTCATTGATCTGAGTGGTGGTTACATGGGTAGAGATTCAGTGAGCCATACTCTTAAGATTTATTCATCTTACACACCTTATGGTATGTATTTTCTATCTCAACAGAAATATTTCTGTCTCATAGAAAATTATGTATAATTATGTATATTTCAATAGGAAATTATAGAAAATTACATATTTCTGTCTCAATAGAAAATGATAATTACATATATTGCATAAAATGGATATAAGCAAGAGTATGTATATATATGCAAATATATATGTGAACATATACATATTGTTTAAGTATCTATATGGTGGATATATACACACATACACACATTCATATATATTTTCTCCTACTGAGGACATCTGGGTTGTTTCTGGTTTTTAACCAGTAAAGCTAATATATACCTTTTTTTTATAAAGCTGATTTTATACATATATGTTATTACATTTTATACATATATAGTATATATCATATATGTATTCCCACTGTTGACCATATTTGAGTTGTTTCTAATTTTTAACTATTACAAATAAAGCTGAAGTACCTATAGCTCTAGATATAGAACTATAGCTATCTATAGATATCTATCTATCAAGATGGATAGAATGACAGATAATGAAACTGAATCTTTACACTGATTCTGAGTAAAGAGTTTATTTTTCTTGGCCACACCGAGTTCTTTTTTTCCCTTTGTGGCCGCGCTGTGCAGCATGCAGGATCTTTGCTCCCCGGCCGGGAGTCAAATCCGCAACCTCCTTCATTGCAAGGTGAAGTCTTAACCACTGGACCACCTGGGAGGTCCCCCCTAGTTCTTGAATAAAGTCTCGCCCCACTCACCTCCTGCTTCCTAGGCTTTGCACATGCTGTTCCCTCTGCCTGGACCACTCCTGCCTCCTCATCCATCTAACTCCACCTCATCTTTCAAGCGTCCACTTTAATGCCTCCTCCTCGGAGCAGCTTTCCCTGATGGCTCAGACTCATCAGGTCTCCCACTGTGATTCTCCGGAAAACCCTCTACTCCTACTGCCTCAACTAGAATAACTTAGCTAAACCCTGTCTCCCGCTACCCACCTGGGAGCTTTGGGAGGACAGGAAGTATCCTGTTTTTAGTCACCAATTTACTTCAGAGGATATATACAATAGATGTGGAATAAAAATTACTCATCGTGACTGTGATCCCCCAGACACTGTTAACATATACATGAATCCAGCCTTTCCACCACCACCCCTACCCCAGGCTAAAAAAATTCTGGCTTGGTCAAACTGCATCTCCTGCTCTCTACCTTTCAGGTGGACTATGCTTTGCTGAAACTACCCTATTACGATAAGATTCTGTGACACAGAATCAATGGGAGACGGCATGAGGTATGCCCAGCCAGCTAAGACTACAGATGGAGTTTGTCAGCAAACAAAAAAAGGGAGGGTGGCCAGTGAATAATAAAGGTGAATGGAAGGGGGTGGAGGAATAAACTGGGAATTTGAGATGGACAGATGGACACTACTATATATAAAGAGATAAACCACAAGAACCTACTTATAATACAGGGAACTATATTCAATATCATATAATAACCTACAACGGAAAAGAATCTGAAAAATATCTGTATAACTAAATCACTTTGCTGTATACCTGAATCACTGTAAATCAACTAAACTTCAATTTTAAAAAACACCTGTATACATAAAAAAGTGAATGGGAGGAAAGCACATGGTAACAAGGATTGCCATGTTCCAAGCACCCCCTTCACGGTGTTTAAGCAAAGCTAATAACAAATTGACTTTGCTATTTAAAAATTCCTTTCAAAATGAAACACCTGATCACACTTGTTCTCAATTCCTAACTTTAAACTATGCAGCTTGGGAAGATCTAATGGATACCCCATTAGACAATCCTGACATGGAAATATTTACAGATGGCAGTTCTTTTGTTCAAGATGGAAAGCGTAAAGCAGGTTATGCCATGGTGACTGCTGAACAGGTTTTGGAAGCAAAATCTGGATTACAACGAAGTGGAAAGTATCCTGAAGAGGACTGGGAAATTGATTTTACTCATATGCCAAAAGGTAATGGAAATTCTTGCTTACAAGTTTGGGTAGATACTTTCACTGGATAGACTGAGGCTTTTCCCTGTCGCAGTGAACAGGCTAAGGAGATTATAAAGATTCTCTTCATCAGTGGAAGGCTTCCCGTGGTGGACATCTCCACTTCAAGGAAAGGACTTTCTACAAGTCTGTGAATACCTTCGACAACAATCACATGCGATGCCTTGTAGATACTTTTACTGGATGGATTGAGGCTTTTCCCTGTGAACAGGCTAAGGAGGTTATAAAGATTCTCTTCATCAGTGGAAGGCTTCCCGCGGTGGACATCTCCACTTCAAGGAAAGGACTTTCTCCAAGTCTGTGAATACCTTCGACAACAATTACATGCGACGCCTCTTCATCTGATGACATCTACCAGCCCTAAAATGGACTGGTGCAATACGTTGCACTTTAACTACAGAAATAATGTGACTTTTAATTTTGATTCTGATTGTTTTGTTTTTGCTGTTTACTCCCTGTATTTGTAACTGTATAACTGGGTTTGTTTCTAGCTGCATGAAAGCCTTTAAGTTACAAATGGTTGCTCAGTTCTTGCTACTGCTGCAGCTGCCTCCAACTCCTACTTGGGGCCCCTGGATCAGATATCCTCAATATGAGGATTAGGAGAATATGTTGCCTCGCCAATTTAGGGACAACGCCCCTTGTCAGCTTGGAAGCAGTTATGGAACGAGAACGACGCCCCTTTTCCCTAGGCAACATGATTCTCCTAAAAGAAAAGGCGGGAATGAGAGTGTCATTTCCTAGGCAGGTTGATAAGAAGTCTAGGGGTCCCCAAGGAGAGAGGGGTCCGGAATTCTCAAGGAGGAAAAAAGGACAAACATTTTTTCCTTCTCTACATTCCTTAGGATTGTATAACAACAATGTATGCTGCCTGAGGACAGTCTCTGGATTAAACCTTCTGGCTAATTCTGTTATCTTAAAATGTAAATTATGGGAGTAGGTCTGGTGAGGACTTTACAACCTCCAGACATTCTTTGGATTTACTGGAGAGTATATAACATCATTGCTAACACTAACAAGCGGGTACTCTTTCTACCCCCTTCTGATGCCTATGTCAGAAGCTTTCTCTATCTCCTTTATACTTTAATAAAACTTTATTACACACACACACACACAAAGAAGAATCATCCACCTGCCAGTTCAGGAGACGTGGGTTTGATCCCTGATCTGAAAATACCCCAGATGCTGTGTGGAGCAACGAACCTTTGTGACACAACTACTGAGCCTGTGCTCTAGCACCTAGGAGCCACAACTACTGAAACCCAGGTGTTCTAGAGCCCATGATCAGCAACAAGAGAAGCCACCGCAATGAGATGCCTGTGCACCACAGCGAGAGAGTAGCCCCCACTCACTGAAACTAGAGAAAAAGCCCACATAGCAAGGAAGACCCAGCACAGCTGGGGAAAAGAAAAAAAAAAAAAAACTTTTAAAAAGAAACATGTAAGCCAGAAGGTAGGAAAGGAAACCAGTAAAAATTCAGGTGACTGTCACCGCAATGAAGTAATTCCAAGACTCTCAAAGTGCCTCAAACAAAAATGAATGCCCTATGGAGCCTCTTGCCAAGTGCAGTAAGACAATCATGGGGAAAATTTTTACAAAGCCACACCCTTTACTCTCACCTGGAAAATTCCATGGACAGAGGAGCCTAGCAGGCTACAGTCCGTGGGTTCGCAGAGTCCGACATGAGTGAAGCGACTTAACACAAACACATATACCTGATTACTAAAATTAATATATGTGCAGTGATCAGGACTGGACATAATGTTTCAGTGTCTAAAGGCCATGGGGATTATATTGGTACTTGGAACCAAGAAATTTTGGCCTTATTTCTGGAAAGATGGACACAAAGTAATATCAACAAGGAACACTTCCATGTGCTGTATCACAAGATTACTTTGCCAGGGTTTAAAGATTTTTGAAAGGTTTGAAAATATATCACTACATTTTTAATTTTCATGTCAAAATGGCTATAAATGATAACTTTAAAAAAGATCTATTTGTTAAAAGATTTGCCAAAAGAATCACACTTGTTAAACAAGAGATAGCAATTTGTCTTTTCAGTTGTGAGATAAGCATAGCTCAAGCAGGAAATGTGACTTATATTCATCCAAGGAATTCAATTAACTTCCCATTCTGTAGCGTCTAGTGCTTCAAATGAATAAGTTTCCAAAGATAAGATTCATGTAAAATGAGGCTTGTTACCCAAAATGTGGACAAGGGAACCCAGTAATTGCACACCACACTGCAAAACTCGGTCACAGTTACAAATTTTTCTATTATACTCAGAGATGTGTTGGTAGAAGTGCATTAACCAGCTAGCCAAAAAGAAAGTCTTAATTTCTAGAATCTGCCATTGTCCCTGGTATAAATATTTTAAACATGGTTCATTTCAAGATACCAAGTTGATGTCACTGGAAAGAAATCTGCACAATTTACTCTCATGAGCCTGAGTCCATCAGCCTCATCATGCTGCTAACTTTAGATTTCTACCCCGTTCTGATGCCTATGTCAGAAGCTTTCTCTATCTCCTTTATACTTTAATAAAACTTTATTACACACACACACACAAATTCCTTTCAAGTTTCTGGGACTAGAACGGATGTTTTATAAGTAGGATGCTATGTGGTCATTAACATAATTGTTGAGATCTCCCCCTGGGTCAGCATCACTGAGGCAAAGACTAGATTTCTTTCTGCCCTCACAGCACCCCCTGCTGACTCACCTAGTTCATTCCTCTTTTTGTCTTGAGCCCGCCGATGTGTCTTATCCTGGAGGGAGAGACCAAAAGAGCAAGCATGACTATCTGTACCCAGTCTTGGGGCTCCTCATCCCTTATTTGCCTGTGGGTGTGCCTGCTCAGTCACTCAGCTGTGTCAGACTCTGCAGCCCCAGGGACTGTAGCCTGCCAGGCTCCTCTGTCCATGGGATTTCCCAGGCAAGAAGAGTGGAGTGGGTTGCCATTTCCTACTCCAGGGGATCTTCCCAAACCAGAGATCAACTAGGCATCCAGCCAAGAGCCACAACCACTGGTAGAGTCTCCCAGGTCCTTCCTTCCCGACTCCTGCCCCAATTTCCATTCACAGAAAGGAACATGGGGGTCTCACCTTCTTCATAGTTCCTGAATAATCTATGAGAGGGTAAATATACAGATATACTGGTTAGAATGGGGTGGGGGGAACCCTCATGCAGAAACCCACCTCCCACCTCAGTCCCCTAGTACCTTGTCCATGTCGACCACACGGAGGGACCCTCCCAAGACACTCCTTGTGTGCAGGTGCTCGGCACCGTTGACAGCGGTACCCCTGATAGAAAGTGCCTCTGAGATGCAAGGAGGAGATAAAGGAAGGAGTCAGTGATGCTGAACAAACACAGCCAATCATTTTGCCAACAACATAAAGGACCCCTTTGGGTTTTCTTTAGAGCAGAAGAGAGACAGAGAAGCTGAAGATCAAAGGTGAGCCTCCTCACTCCCAACTCAGGGGCATGATGGCCAGGGGAGCCCCCCACCCAAAGAAGAAGGGACAACCCACCCCAGCAACCAGGTCCATCCTCCCAGACTCCCACCTCAGCAGCATCTGGCAAGCCTTGCAGGATGTGGTCTCCTCAAAGGAAAACATCTGGAAGTCATGACCATTGGCAGTGGCGTTCTCGGGGTAGATGTTAGAGCTGGCGAGGGAAGAGAATTCCATGCAGTGGAACAGGATTCAGCCATTAAAGGCAATGAGGTACCAGTACACGCTGCAACCTGGATGGATCAAGACCTCTTTCCTTTTTCATGGCTAAATACTGTTCCATTGCATGGATAGGCCCTGTTGTGTTTCTCCATCCACCCACTGATGGACATTTGGATTGTGACCACCGTTTTGCTGTTGTGAATGGTGCTTCAGTGAACACAGGTGGAGACAGAAAGTGCGTGAGTGGGTGCCAGGGGCTGGGAGTAGGGAAAACAGGAAGTGATCACTGCTTGAGTGCAGGGTCTTATCTGGGGGTTTGAAGACGTTTTGGAACTAGATTGAGGTGATGGTCGCACAGTGTGAATTTACTAAATACCACTGAATTGTGCACTTTTTTTTTAAAGATTCTTTTTTAATGTGGACCATTTTAAAAGTCTTTATTGAAAGTGTTACAATATTGCTTCTATTTTTTATGTTTTGGCTTTTTGGCCGCAAGGCATGTAGGATCTTAGTTCCCTGACCAGGGATTGAACTCACACCCATCCCTCTGCACTGGAAGAGGGAGTTTCAACCATTAAACTGCCAGGGAAGTCCCAGAATTGTGCACTTCAAAATGGCTAAGTTTTTGTTATGTGAATTTCATCTCAAGAAAGAGAAGGAGGAAGGATTTCCCGGCTGGTGATGGAAAATCGTGAACACTTGGCATTCTGGGGATGCAGACTGTCTTGAAAGCCTGTCCCTCCCATTTCCCAGAGGAATAAACTGAGGTTCTGAGTGACCCCATGGCAGGGTGAGACTAAAGCCCAAAACTGCCTAAAGTCCTCTGAGGATGGAAAGATGGAGGAGGAGGGGGTCCACATGGCCATCTCGAACTGCTCCATCCACTTCTTCTTTAGTTCTCGTGTCTTGAAGAACAGCTCATAGCCCTGAGCACCTTGGTCCTCAATCAGGAGGAACATGTGAGTCCACTGCAGAGAAGCAGGGTTTAAAATGAAGGCACCTGCCCTGCAGAGGGTGGGACCACATGCCCATCGACCCTACTGCTCTGGGGAGGAAGGGGTCAAGCCAACTACAGCCTGTCTGCCCCCAGGAGGGCCATGGAAAGGGCTTCCCAGGAAAAGCAAATACACATCCACAGATCTGGATTCAGACACACGCACACTTATACCTCTGGCTGATTCACACTGATGTACGGCAGAAACCAGCACAATATTGTAAAGCAATTATCCTCCAATTAAAAACAAATTTAAATAAACATTTTTTAAAATTACAAAACAAAATCACACTTGGGACTTCCGTGGCTGTCCGGTGGTTAAGACTCTGTACTTCTACTGCAGGGGGCGTGAGTCTGATCCTTGATGGGGGAACTAAGATCCCACATGCCACGTGGCCAAAATAAATACATTAAAATTTTTAATTAATTTATATCTCTTATTGGAGGCTAATTACTTTACAACATTGTAGTGATTTTTGCCATACATTGACATGAATCAGCCATGGGTGTACATGTGTCCCCCATCCTGAACCTCCCTCCCCATCCCATCCCTCAAAGTTGTCCCAGTGTACCTGGTTTGAGTGCCCTGTTTCATGCATCGAACTTGGACTGGTGATCTATTTCACATATGGTAATACACATGTTTCAATGCTAAATCACACACACACACACACACACACACACACACTGGCATTCCAAGGGCCAAGCAGAGAGCTCAAGTGGCATTGAGGGTCCCCAGCACTGGGGTCTCCCAGTTACCACCTCCAAGCCTTACCTTCTTGTTGTCCCTCTCTCCGGAGGAGTCATCTCGAACCTGGAAGCTGTGCAGGTTCACAAAGTCCTTGAGGTCGTAGGAGTCCCCTCGGCGCTTACAGATGAGCAGGCTTTGTCAAGCAGGAAAGCATACCTGGAAGCAATCACGTGTCCTTGTCTGGCTCCTCCCTAAGTTCCCACAAGCTCTCCACCTGATCCCCTCCCACCTTCCGGGCTCACTCTGCTGTCAATCTAGGATTCTGGCTCTTCTCCTCAGTGGTCAACTTGGCCATGCCTACCTGTCTATCTTGACCTCACCCATTTGATTCTTGCTGTTCCTGCCACCTGTCCTTCTTGGCTCCACCCACACAACCATGCTGACTCTGCCTCTCCTCTCAGTCTAGGCTCCACCCACTGGTCCATATGGCCCCACCTACCTCAGATGGTAAACAGTCTGCCTGCAATGCGGGAAAACCAGGTTCGATCCCTAGGTTGGGAAGATCCCCTGGAGAAGGGAATGGCAACCCACTCCAGTATTCTTGCCTGGAGATTCCCATGAAGAGAGGAGCCTGGCGGGCTACAGTCTATGGGATAGCAAAGAGTCGGACACACCTGGGGAACTAACTTTTTTTTTTAACCTGTCTATCTAGAAACAGCACCAAGCCCTTGCCCAGATTCCATCTTAGATCTGTGTTGGCTCCACCCACCTGCCTAACCAGTAGCCTGGCCCCGCCCCTGTCCAGGCTCCGCCCCAGATCCGTATTGGCTCCGCCCACCTGTCCATCTTGGAGCGCCTCTCCACCGAAGTTATCTTCAGCTCACCATCGATCTTGGGTCGGCCGTAGTGGGCTAGAGACTGGTCCTACACGGCAGACAAGACGTCTGGCAAGGGGCCCCCAGGAGGAGATGACACCCCCTCTCCACGTGGCCACACCCCGGCCCTCCCCGCCCACCCGCTCACCA
>SJXQ01010122.1:284795-310134 GCA_006408695.1 Aepyceros melampus | reverse complement strand
GGGCCAACCTCCAGCAGAGGGCAGCAGGAGAATGAGTCATTCGAGGTACAGGTGTGTCCCCTGCTGTGGAGGGAGGGGGCGGCCCGTGGGTGTGGCCGTGCCTGGGTGGTACTCCCTGACTTAAACCCATGGTGTCTGTGTGGCACCGCCATCCCTGTGGGTGACCACTCACCCTCATGGCGTCTAGGGCCAGCCGCAAGTTGTCCTTCTCCATTGGATCCTGTGTGTGTTTCACCAGCTCCTGTGTGACACACAGAGATGCATATTGTCTGGGCCTGCCCCCTCCTCCTGGGGGGCCTTCCAAACAAGCCTGGCCCACCAGCTCCTTCTTCCTCCCTCTGCTGTCCCTAGAGGCTGGGGCACAGCTCCAATGATCCCCTGCCAGAGAGGGAAGCCCAGCCCCCAGAAGCCCTTGCAAGGAGATCTATGTGCCCCTAGAAGCCAATGCCTTCCCCGCTTTGTGCACCTGGAGTAGGAGGTGATATTTGAGCACTCGCTGCATGGGCACCATCAACAGGTCCCTTAAGGTGAACCTCCCGTTGTTGGCGCGCTGAGAACATTCCTAGGAGGTTGGAGAAAGGGGTGAGTGAGAAGAGGTGGAGGCAGGTGGGGATTGTTCTAGAACCTGAAGCCTCTTCTCCTCGCTCCCCAAGGAAATAAAGAAGAACGCCGCGGGGTGAGGGTGACCAGCTGGAGGCTGCCTGGGGTAGATGTCCAGGATTCCTCAGCTGAGGGGGGCTCCAGAGAAGGAGGTAGACAGGCCTGGAGGGTCCCCATGATGGAGACCAAAGAAATTGAATGGACAGAAGACACTGGCCATCCCTCAGCATCCCTGCTCTATCTATGCTTCCACTAGACAAATGGATCCAGGTTTGGATTCAGTCCAGGATCCATGCTCCCTCCAGGATCAGGGCTTGGCTGGGATCGGGGCTCTGTGTGAAGGTGGAACTCAGCCCAGAACTGAGGTTTGGCCCAGACTTGGTGCACAGCCAGGGTTGGGCCTCTCGCTGGGGTTCAGTGTGCCTCGGAGTTCAGGTCAGTGTCAGGATCTCAGGCTGGTACCAGGGCTCCATCCAGAGTACAGGGTTCAGCTGGGGTCAGGGCTCAGTGCTCTGGTCTATCTCCTCCTGCTCAGTTTTTCCCACTTGGCTGATCAGTATCTCCCTCCCAAAACCTTCAGCGGGCAGACCCCTGGCTGGGCTGCAGCAGGAAGGGATGCTCTCTCCAGCTCAGTCTCCCCACTACTGCCCCCCAGAGAGTGGAAAGGAGTGAGAGAGCTTCCCCCGACAAAGATGAAGCATCCCCTACTTCCAGCTTCATTTGTACATCCTCCCGGGCTGTGGCCACGCGGTCCAGGTGCTTGCTGGCCGACTCCACCTGGCTGCAGTAGCGGCCATAGATGAGGAACCTGCAAGAAGAGGGCAGGCGGCCGGGGAATGACACTGGCACCAAGGTTAGGCAGATCTGGGTGTCAGTCCCGGACCTGCCTCTTCCCAGCTGGATGGTGCTGAGCCTCAGTCTCCCTGTCTGTAAAATGGGCATAACAATAGCACCTCCCACATATAGGCTATTGTAGCATTAAATGAGATAATGCACAAGAAGCTCTTAGTGGAGCACCTGGCATATCATCTCTGCTTAATGTTCATTTATTTAATAAGAATTTATTGAACACGTACTGTGTGCCAAGTTCCACATTAAGCTCTGTAGAATTCCCTGGTAGCCCAGCTGGTAAAGAATCTGCCTGCAGTGCAGGAGACCCCTGTTCGATTCCTGGGTCGGAAATATCCTCTGGAGAAGGGATAGGCTACCCACTCCAGTATTCTTGGGCTTCCCTAGTGGTTCAGCTGGTAAAGAATCCGTTGGCCGACTCCACCTGGCTGCAGTAGCGGCCATAGATGAGGAACCTGCAAGAAGAGGGCAGGCGGCCGGGGAATGACACTGGCACCAAGGTTAGGCAGATCTGGGTGTCAGTCCCGGACCTGCCTCTTCCCAGCTGGATGGTGCTGAGCCTCAGTCTCCCTGTCTGTAAAATGGGCATAACAATAGCACCTCCCACATATAGGCTATTGTAGCATTAAATGAGATAATGCACAAGAAGCTCTTAGTGGAGCACCTGGCATATCATCTCTGCTTAATGTTCATTTATTTAATAAGAATTTATTGAACACGTACTGTGTGCCAAGTTCCACATTAAGCTCTGTAGAATTCCCTGGTAGCCCAGCTGGTAAAGAATCTGCCTGCAGTGCAGGAGACCCCTGTTCGATTCCTGGGTCGGAAATATCCTCTGGAGAAGGGATAGGCTACCCACTCCAGTATTCTTGGGCTTCCCTAGTGGTTCAGCTGGTAAAGAATCCGCCTGCAATGCGGGAGACCTGGGTTTGATCCCTCGGTTGGAAAGATCCCCTGGAGAAGGGAATGGCTACACACTCCAGTATTCTGGCCTGGAGAATTCCATGGACTCTATAGTCCATGGAGTCACAAAGAGTCGGACATGACTGAGAGACTTAAAAAAAGGCATCAATTTATTCGATCCTCACCACAACCCCAAAGAGGTATGTTCTGGGATCACACTGATTTTAGAGATGGAGAAGTAGAAGCACAGAGAGGTTAAGTGACTTTCTAGTGCCGTACAGCTCACAAGAGGAAGAGCTGGGAATTTAACCAGAGATGAGCAGCCCTGTGCCCACAAGCAAAGAAAGAAAAGCCTTCTCTGTTTGGTGGTCTATGAGGGCAATGTCTCCCGAATGCCCGGCCTGGGCAGGGCAGGGTGACCTCCAGAGGTCTGGGCTGGCTGCCTGGGTCTCACCTCTCCTTGTATTTGATGAAGACCTGGTAGAGGGTGGCTGCACTGGGGTTGGCCAGGGCTTCCTTCATCTCCTTTAGGAAATGGGTGTGCACACGAAGCAGGTCCTACTTGGAGGGAAGGGGTGAGGCTTGGGGTGGGAGCCTGGAGCTGGGGATGCTGGGTGGGAGAAGGACCATCTGCCCACCCTGCGAGGTTCATCTCCCAACCCCCACACCCCAGGGAGAGGTGAAGCCCCTCTGGACAGAAGCCCGGGGAAGGCAGTCATCAGTCAGCTCACCTCGATGTTGATGAAGATAATCTCGATGTCTTGGGGTTTAAGGAACCGCTGCAAGGGCTTCATAAAATGCTGTGGGGGAGTAGGGAGAGAAGGATGGAGAAGGGGACGACTCCTCCTTCCAGGCGAGCCCCAGAGACACAGAGAGGAGAGAGAGATGTGTAGAAAGAAAGAGACAGAGGCAAGGAAACAGAAAATGAGAGAAAAGAGAAATGGAGAAAGTCCATACAAAAAAACCTCTACAGGACTGTTCCACCAGAATTCATCATTATAAATTCCCAAAGCGGAAACAACCCACATGTCCATCGACAGATGAATGAATAACAAAATGCGGTCCATCCAGGAAAAGGAGTGACGCGCTGACACTCACTACAGTGTGGATGAGCCTTGAAACACGATGTTCAGCGAGAGAAGCCAGGCACAGAAGGCCACACAGTGAGTGAGCTCACTTAGATGAAACGTCCAGAATAAGTGACGCCACAGAGGCAGGAAGTAGGTGAGTGGTTGCCAGGGAGGGGCTGCAGGGAAATCGGAGTTTAAGGGGTGATGATTAAGGGGTATGGGGTTTCTTTGAGGGATGATGAAAATGTTCTAAAATTGGGAATTTCCTGGTTGTCCAGTGATTAGGAGAGCCTGGGTTCAATTCCTGGCCCAGGAACTAAAATCTCACAAGCTGCAAGGCCAAAACAACAGAAAAAGAAAGAAAATGTTCTAAAATTAAACAGTGGTACACAACTTTGTGAGGTTCCCAGGTGGCGCTAGTAGCAAAGAACCTGCCTGCCAGCGCAGGAGACACAGGTTCAGTCCCCGGATCAGGTAGATCCCTGGAGGAGGGCATGGCAACCCACTCCAGTATTCTTGCCTGGAGAACCCTGTGGACAGAGGAGCCTGGCGGGCTGCTGTCCATGGGGTCACAAAGAGTTGGACATGACTGAGCACACACACAACACTGTAAATCAACTAGACTCCAATAAATTTTTAAAAAAATAAACAGTGGTGATGGTGGCAAAGCCTTGTGACTATACCAGAAAATATTAAACTGTAGATGTTTCAATGGCTGAATTGTATGGCATTTTGATTAAATCTCAATAAAATGGTTTAAAAAGAGATGGCCAGGGCCTGCCCTGGTGGTCTATGCTTCCACTGCAGGGGGCATGGGTTAGATTCCTGGTCCAGGGAACTGAGATCTCACATGCCACATAGTGCAGCAAAAAAAAAAAAAAAAGAGCGAGAGAGGGCCAAAGGAAAAAGAGGAAGCTGAAAGCGAGAGTAATAGAGTAGATGGACAAATAAGGATACAGGAAAAGAGGGAGACAGAGATAAAGAGACACAGAGGGAGAGAAATTCAAACAGAGGGGGAAGTAGCGAGCAACACCGACGGGACCAGAGACTATGAGAGACGAAGAAATACGGAGCAGTGAGATCAGGAAGCATCCCCAAGCCCGTGTGGGGTGGATGCTGCCTCTCCGCTCTGCGCATGCGTCTGGCAAGGACCGGCTCGGAGCATCACCTGTTGGATGGAGCCCAGCGTGTCCGTATACTTCTCCTCCGTCTGCTGGATCTCCCGCAGACAGCAACACCGCTTGTCATACTCTGTCATCTTGGGCTGAGAGTGGGGGGGAGAGGCTGGTGTTGGGGTGTCCGGGGATGCGCCCACCCAGGAGTCTGCCCAACCCGATCCTGCGGCCCCACACACCGGCATGGGCACCGGCTCCGAGCGCATGAGGTCCTCGTAGACCTCGTCGCCCTCTGCCTCCTCGTTCTCCACGCAGTCGTACAGGTCCTCATCCTCCTCCACCGTGTCGCTGCAAGACGCAGAGTCAGGAGGAGCCAGGGAAGCCGCCAGACCAGGGACCCTCCGACACCCCAAGGAGAGGCCGTGTCCCCTCAGACCCCCACCCCCCATGGCGGGGCCTTGTCTCCTCAAACCACCAGGGCAGGATCATGGTCTCAGACACTCACTCGATCTGGTCGGACAGTCCACTGTAGATGTCTTCATCGCCCACACTCTCCTCAGTGGGGAAGGGCCTGGGGGAGCCGAGATGGTATGAGCAGAGACGCAGGGGGGCCAGGTGGGCAGGGGGCTTCAAGGAGGATGAATAGGGCCAAACGGGACCCAGAGCTGCCGGCCCATGTAGTTACTCACATGATCCCCTTGTTCTGGGCAATCGGGGTCCAGGACAGAGCGGACAGGGTGTAGATGACCTGTGACGGGGGCCAAGGCTGCTCAGCAAGCCCCTTGCCCACCCGCATGCCAGAACACAGCCTCCAAGCACTTGACCTTGAGATTGGACTTCATGCCCTGGGAGCCCAATTCAGAATTTTCCCACCTTCCTATGTCCCACGTCAGCATGTCCACATTCCCTTATCTGAGCACCCACCACTTGAACCCTTTGTTCTAGTCAATCGTCATAAACACTCAGACAGAATGGGATGATCTTATTTCCAAGTTACAAAGGACCTAGGGCTCAGAGAGGCACAGTCACATATCTGAGGTCACACAGCAAGTGATGGGACAGGGACTCATACTGGGTTCCACGTGTTACAAGCAAAGCTGTTTGCACCTGCTGTATGACTTGTTCTAGCCCAGCAGTCCTTCCGTGACAACACTTGGTTTGTCCAGTGTAGACATTCATGGAAATGAATTGAAATCCAGTCTTTGGGCTCTAGGTGTCCAGCTCACAGGCAGCTCAGTTTCATCTTACCTTGCCAAAATCCTGCACATCGAAGAGGTCGAAGGCCTCAAAGAGTTCACTCCGCTTGAGGCCAAACTTCTCATAGCAGGTAGACAGGAAAGTGCGGATATTCTTAAGGCAGAGGAACTGTGGAAAGAGAAACGAGGTTGGAGGGAACAAAATGGGACAGAGGAGAAGCTGACTCCTAGCCACTGGGCTTGAGGTCTGGCACGGGAAGAGGGAAAAGAAGGCACAGCCCCCTTAGGAAAGATCAAGCTACACCTGAAGCCACATCTACCCCTGCATTTTTTTTTTTTACTGAAGTATAACTCATAAGATACAAAGTTAACCATTAACAATCTGGTGTATATAAACAATGGAATGTTACTCAGCCATTGAAAAGGAATGAAATTTTGATTTATGCTGCTTCACAGATTAACCTTGAAAACATTATGCTAAGTGAAATAAGCCAAATACAGAAAAATGAAAGTTGTATGATACCACCTATATAAGGTCCCTAGAAAAGGCACATCCATAGAGACAGATATTAGGATGGGGGGCATACCAGAGGCAGGGCGAGGGGATGGGGAGTCTGTGTTTAATGGGCACAGAGTTTCTGTTGAGGATGATGAAAAAGTTTTGGATATGTGGTGATGGTGACACAACATGATGAATGTATTAAATGCCACTGAATTGTATACTTGCAAGTGGTTAAAATGGCAAGTATTATTGTTTTCTTTTATATATATGTTATTTGTATATTTGCATATAAAATTTTACTTATATTTATAAAATATACTTACTTTATTTATATATAATGATAAATATGTATAGTTTACCACAATAAAAAATTGAACCATTAGCCACTTTATTCATTTTTAAATTGATTTTTATTGCAGTATAGTTGATTTAAATGTTATGTTAGTTTCTGCTCTCCAACAAAGTTTTTCAGTTATACATATACATATATTCACTCTTTTTAAGATTCTTTTCCCATGTAGGTCATTACAGAGTCTTTTTTTAGAGCAATGTAAAAATATTTTTATTTTCAAAAATAGATGCAAGCATTTAAGGTTGTCTAATACTATTGAACAATTGGTCTTCAGGTTGTATGCAAAATATCTGACACAGGGATACCCTATTTTTTAAATTGGAGGATAGTTGCTTTACACAGAGAAGGCAATGGCACCCCACGCCAGTACTCTTGCCTGGAAAATCCCATGGGTGGAGAAGCCTAGTAGGCTGCAGTCCATGGGGTCACTAAGAGTCGGACACAACTGAGTGACTTCACTTTCACTTTTCACTTTCATGCATTGGAGAAGGAAATGGACATTTTATTGATTGGATGGACATTTAATTGATACTGGCAACTCACTCCAGTGTTCTTGCCTGGAGAATCCCAGGGACAGAGGAGCCTGGTGGGCTGCCGACTATGGGGTTGCACAGAGTCAGACACGACTGAAGCGAGTTAGCAGCAGCGGCAGCAGCAGCAGTTGCTCCTAGTAGGCTGCAGTCCATGGGGTCACTAAGAGTCGGACACAACTGAGTGACTTCACTTTCACTTTTCACTTTCATGCATTGGAGAAGGAAATGGACATTTTATTGATTGGATGGACATTTAATTGATACTGGCAACTCACTCCAGTGTTCTTGCCTGGAGAATCCCAGGGACAGAGGAGCCTGGTGGGCTGCCGACTATGGGGTTGCACAGAGTCAGACACGACTGAAGCGAGTTAGCAGCAGCGGCAGCAGCAGCAGTTGCTTCCCAATGTTGTGGTCCTCTCTGCCATTA
The DNA here is from genome assembly GCA_006408695.1 of Aepyceros melampus. Lineage (NCBI taxonomy): Eukaryota > Metazoa > Chordata > Mammalia > Artiodactyla > Bovidae > Aepyceros > Aepyceros melampus. The sequence goes on along the minus strand of SJXQ01010122.1, from coordinate 302,587 downwards.
CAGAGTACTGAGCAGTTCCCAGTGCTATTCAGTAGGTTCTTATTAGTTATCTATTTCATAACCACTGAGCGGTGGTGGTTTAGTTGCTAAGTCATGTGAAACTCTTCCCAACGCCATGGACTGTAGCCCTCCAGGCTCCTCTGTCCATGGAATTTCCCAGACAAGAATACTGGAGCGTGTTGCTTGGAAGCAGGCTCAAAGAGGGAAGGAAAGTTGCCCAAGATTATTAACTGCAAGAGTGACTCTGTGGCTGGGAATTCCCTGGTGGTCTAGTGGTTAAGACTCTGTGCTTCCAGTGCAGGTGGCACAGGTTTGATCCCTGGTCAAAGAATTAAGATCCCACAAGTCACAGAGGTGTGGCTAAAAAAAAAAGAGAAAAACTTATGTGCACAGGGAACTCTGCTCAATATTATGTAACAACCTAAATGAGACAAGAATTTGAAAAAGAAGAGATACAGGTATATGTATCACTGAACCACCCGACTGTACACCTGAAACTCACACAGCATTGTTAATCAACTACATTCCAATATAAAATAAGAAGTTAAAAGAGGAAAAAGAGTAAGCATGTGGCATAGAAAACACACTTCTGGTTATCAAAGGGAAAAGGCCAAGAGGGTGACAAATTAGGAAATGGGGATTTACAGGATACACATTATTGACCATAAAATAAATAAACAACAGGAACCTACTGTATAGCACAGGCAACTACAGTCAATACTCTTGAAATAACTTACAATGGAAAATAATCTGAAAAAGAATATATGGCAACCCACTCCAGTATTCCTCCCTGAAGAATCCTCATGGACAGAGGAGCCTGGCAGGCTACAGTCCACAGGTTCGCAAAGAGTCAGACACGACTGAGCAACTAAGCACAGCACATACATGTATATAACCTTATCATATTTGCTATGTACTTAAAACTAACAATACCGTAAAATTCTTGCCTGGAGAATCCCCCTAGACAGAGGAGCCTTCTGGGCTACAGTCCATAGGGTCACAAAGAGTTGGCTATGGCTTAAGTGACTTAGCACGCACAGATCAACTATACTTCATATTTTTTTAAATCCAAATAAAAACAAACAAACAAAAGTAAGACCATGGAAGAGCTGAAATTCAATTCCAAGATGGCGTGAATCTGGAGGCGATTTTCTTAACTATAACTTCATTGCTTTGAATGCAGTGGAAGTCACCATGAGCACCTGCGACATGTTCCATTCTCAGCACTTTCTCTATATTGTTTTAAATTTATATATCTTCAAATTAAATATACTATATATATATAAAGTAAGAAACAGGACAGTTTGATGTACTTATTCATAGTGAAAGCATTACTACAGTCAAACTAATTAACACTTCTCGTAGTCACCATGCTTTCGTGTGTAATGAATGCACTTGAAATCTACTCTCATAGTGTAGTTATGGTGTTCAACATAGTGTTACCAAGTACAGTCATACAGTACCCTAGAGCTCCAGACTGACTTATCCTATGTAACTTCAACTTAATACCCTTTAACCAATATCTGCCCATTAATTTCCCCACCCCTACCCCCAGCTCCTTGTACATGGTTCTACTCTGCTTCTGTTAAGTTTTACTTTCTCTGTGTAGAGAGGTCAGCTCATCAAAATGAATTTAAAAATTAAACAGGAATGCTTCTACTGTGTGTGTCCCCATTAATTATAATGTTTGCTCTTGGTTCCTAACAGAAATTCTGTTTTTCTTTTTCTTTATTGTTAAATTGAAGTATTCGTTGATTTACAATGTTGCCTTAGTTTCAGGTGTACAACAAAGTGATTCAGATATAGATAGATAATTCTTTTTCAGATTATTTTCCATTATAAGTTTTTGCAAGGTCTTCCCTGGTGGTCCAGTGGTGAAGGATCTGCCTGTCCATGTGGCAACATGGGTTCAGTCCCTGGTCAGGGAAGATCACACATGCTGTGGAGCAACAAAGCCCCTGCACCAAACTATTGAGCCCACATGCTGTGGCTGCTGAAGTCCACGAGCCTAGACCCTGCGCTCTGTGACAAGAGAAGCCCCACAATGCAAAGCCCACGCACAACTACAGTAGTCCCCATGGGATGCAACTAGAGAAAGCAGCACAGCAATGAAGACCCAGTGCAGCCAAAAAAAATTAATAAAAACTAAGTTGTTATAAGACAATGAATATAGTTCCCTGTGCGATATAGCAGGTCTTTGTTGGCCATCTATTTTATATATAGCAGGGTATATATGTTAATCCCAAACTTCTAACTTATAGAAATGTTTTTATCCATTTAAATAAGTTTCTTGGTATTCCTAGCTTCTTGGAAAGTCTTTGTATTTGCTTATTTCATTGAATCAAGAATGGATGTTGACTTTGACTAAGTGATTTCAAAGACCTGTACAAGATAAGCAAGTGTATTTTGTTCTTGATTCTATTAGTATAGTGAGTTATATTAATCGAATCCTCGACACTGAATCTTTGGTTCTTTTGAAGTGACTCTCAATTTTTCTCTGCATTTGAAAAAGGTAAAAATGAGTCACACAACAACTATGGGCTCTAAAATGTCAGTATAAAATCCTGGTTATAATTTTAGTGTCATTAATTCCTATGTATCTGAAAATTATAGATTTTTGGAGGCTATTCCATCTCAATATTTGTGAATATTTTTGCTCACATGCATGTGGTCACATTTAAATCAGATCAGAAATGATTAAAATAATTAAAAGGGGAATTTATTTAAAAATTTTTAAATATATATAATCATATTTATATGAGAGATACCGTGAAATCCTTGCAATAATCTTACAAAATAATTACAACTATTATACTCATTTTATAGATAAGAAAACGCAGGCAGGGACTGACACTGCTGGAGTACAAACTTAGCTGCATTTATGAATCAATTCAATACACACTGTTCTCTGTATCTTTGATCTCACACTTTCATCTTCAGATTGTATCTTCTTCTGAATTATTTCCACATCCACAGCCTACTTAAGCCATTCTACGTGGAACATGAACTTTAACATAAATGAATGTATTTAAGGCGAGAACATCCTACTCTCAAAGAAAACCAGGATCAAGTGCTATAAACAGAAGTCAGTGTAAAACAAATATGATGTAAATAGTGTTATAAAATTTTAGCTTGGCGGTCCAGTGGTTAGGACTCCACACTCCCAATGCAGAGGGCCGGAGTTCAACCCCCGGTCAGGGAACTAGATCCCACATGCCACAACTAAAGATCCTGTATGTCACAACTAAGATCTGGTGCCACCAAATAAATAGTTTTTTAAAAATTTAAACTTTTGTCTTGGGTACAAAGCAAAACATTACACTTAAGAGTGAAATGCTGCAGAAATTTTCTTTGACATCAGAGCTAAGGCAAGAGTGCCCACTGTTCATTCTTATTCATATTGCACCAAAGATCTTAGCCTGTGTTGTAAAACAAGACAAAGAAAGAAAAGGAAATTAGAAAAGAAAGACATTAATGCTCAGTTTTGCAGATGATATGATTGTCAACATAGAAAGCCCCAAAGAACACACACATAAATAACTGGACTCAGTAAAATAGCAATGTCACTGAATACAAAATCAACTTAGTGCATCACATACTGGCACATCAACAACAATCAATCAGAAAATGTGTTTTTTTTTTTAAAGATAACATTTGTGAAATATTAGAATAAGCCAAACTAAACTATGGTGATAGAAATCAAATCAGTGGTTGCTTCTGGGGTGGGGAGGGTAGAAGAGATTGACTCAGAAAGACTGCAAGTGATGAAAAAGTTCTGTGTCTTGATAAGCGTGTGGGTTGCACAAGGGTACGTGTTTGCTAGAACTGATTGAACAATAAGTTGAAGAACCGAGCATTTCCCTTTTTGCAGATGATATGATTGTCAACATAGAAAGCCCCAAAGAACACACACATAAATAACTGGACTCAGTAAAATAGCAATGTCACTGAATACAAAATCAACTTAGTGCATCACATACTGGCACATCAACAACAATCAATCAGAAAATGTGTTTTTTTTTTTAAAGATAACATTTGTGAAATATTAGAATAAGCCAAACTAAACTATGGTGATAGAAATCAAATCAGTGGTTGCTTCTGGGGTGGGGAGGGTAGAAGAGATTGACTCAGAAAGACTGCAAGTGATGAAAAAGTTCTGTGTCTTGATAAGCGTGTGGGTTGCACAAGGGTACGTGTTTGCTAGAACTGATTGAACAATAAGTTGAAGAACCGAGCATTTCCCTGTATGAAAACTGGATTCGATTTTAAAAGGATAGCATTTCCCATCACCTAAAAAATGTAAACAGACAAGGCAATGGCATCCCCACTCCAGTACTCTTGCTTGGAAAATCCCATGGATGGAGGAGCCTGGTGGGCTGCAGTCCATGGGGTCGCTAAGAGTCGGACACGACTGGGCGACTTCACTTTCACTTTTCACTTTCATGCATTGGAGAAGGAAATGGCAACCCACTCCAGTGTTCTTGCCTGGAGGATCTCAGGGGCTGGGAGCCTGGTGGGCTGCCGTCTATGGGGTTGCACAGAGTCGGACACGACTGAAGCGACTTAGCAGTAGCAAAAAATGTAAAAGCTCACTTCCTGCCACTTCAGGGACACAGGTTTAATCCCTGGGTGAGGAATAGCCCCTGGAGTAGGTAATATACTCCAGTATTCTTGCCTGGGAAATCCTCAGACGGAGGAGCCTGATGGGCTAGAGTTCATAGGGTCGCAAAAGAATCAGACACAACTTTGTGACTAAACAACAACAAAATGTAAAACAAACAACAAAGTTGGTTAATATCTAACACGCCTAACAAAAGAAGTACAAATCCTTTATGAAGTAAATTATAAAATTTTATGGGAAGGTATGAAGGAGCATCTAAATAACTAGAGTGAAATATGTACTAATTCTTATCTAGAACTATTCAATATTTTAAAATTTTCAGGCTTCACCAAAACTGAGCTATAGATTTAAGGCAATTACTGTTAAAATCCCAGAATGACTTTTCATTGAATATCTTTTATGTGACCATCACTGAACTCCAGGGCTCTCTTTAAACCTTATAAGCTTTAATCCCTGGAGCCAGGACAGAGATCCTGGGATGGTAAGGTAGGGAACAGGATGGAGAATAAACTCCCACAGTGCCCTTAATCCAAAAGGATACACAAAGGAAATTCTGTGGCAGACCAGTGATTAGGACTCCATGTTCTTACTGCCAAGGGCCCAGGCTCAATTCCTGGTTGGAGAACTGCTGCTGCTGCTGCTAAGTCACTTCAGTCGTGTCCGACTCTGTGTGACCCCAGAGACGGCAGCCCACTAGGCTCCACCGTCCCTGGGATTCTCCAGGCAAGAACACTGGAGTGGGTTGCCATTTCCTTCTCCAACGCATGAAAGTGAAAAGTGAAAGTGAAGTCGCTCAGTCGTGTCCGACTCTTAGCGACCCCATGGACTGCAGCCTACCAGGCTCCTCCATCCATGGATTTTCCAGGCAAAAGTACTGGAGTGGGGTGCCCTCGCCTTCTCCAGGTTGAGAACTGAAATCTCAAACTCAAGGTGTGTCCAAAAGAAGGATAAGAGAAGATTCTCCTATTTGCTGTGTGTCTTTGGGAAAATCACCTCCCCTCTCTGAACTTGTTTCCTCACCTATAAAATGGACCATCATAATGCCCACTGTGGCACATTGTTGTAATTCTATAGAATAATCCATGTAAAGGGTTCAGCATGGTGTGAAACCTCAATATCTGGAAGTAATCATTGTCATCCTTACTATCATCCTTGTTATCACCATAGTGATTATCACATCATCACTGTTATGATTACCACCACCATAACCATCTTTATCATCATCACCATCAATATCATCAGCATCTTCATCATGACCAATGTCACCATTATCACCACTACCACCATCATTAACGTCTTCATCATCACAATCAATGTCCCCATCATAATCACTATTACCACCACCGTCATCATATTCATCTTCATCTTCATCACCATCATCAGCAGCAATACCACCATCATAACCACCACTGTCACCACCACCACAATCACCAGATCACCACCGTCACTGTCACTGCCATCATCATCACCACCATCATCGTCACTATGATTGTATTCACCATCATCTTCTTAGCTCCAGCTGGAAAGCCCAAGAGCATTCACCGACCCATCAGTTCTCAGAACTGGAAAAGACCTCAGGTAGCCACTAGTCTCGGAGAAGGCGATGGCACCCCACTCCAGTGCTCTTGCCTGGAGGATCCCATGGACGGAGGAGCCTGAAAGGCTGCAGTCCTTGGGGTCGCTGAGGGTCGGACATGACTGAGCAACTTCACTTTCACTTTTCACTTTCATGCATTGGAGAAGGAAACGGCAACCCACTCCAGTGTTCTTGCCTGGAGAATCCCAGGGAAGGGGGAGCCTGGTGGGCTGCCGTCTATGGAGTCGCACAAAGTCAGATATGACTGAAGTGACTTAGCAGCAGCAGCCACTAGTCTCCAATGTTCATCACCCAGAGAGAGGAAAAAAAATCCAGACAGGAAGAACTTATTCAGGTCACAAAGCAAGCTGGGTATCTCATATCACCTCCCAGGCCTTAGTTCTATTTCTGCTGCCTACCTGTGCAGAGGCCACTGGAAGTCCACGAGAATCCATGCTTTCTCTTCTACAATATGGAATTGCTGCTGGAAAGCTGACTGCCCAGCCAAAGACTACATTTCCATCCCCTCTTGCAAGTGGGTGTGGCCATATGACTAGTTCCAGCCAGTGGAATGTGAGTATTCATTATATGCATCATTCTCAGGGCAATGTATTTAAGAAGTAAAATTGCATTCTGCGTACTTTCTTTTCTCCCGTTGTCTACAGACAGAAATGATGCTGAGACTTTGAGGGATAGCAAAGCCACAAATGAAAATAGTCTCTGAATCACACCATCAGAAAAAACCTCCCTCCTGATACCAGGAGGAACATTGGACTTCTGGGTGAACAGGAGATAAATTTCTTTCGAATTAAGTCACTGCAAAGGCTTATTTGCTACAGCAGCTAGTGTCATCCTAATACAGTAGCCTTAAGGGCCAGAGCCAGCTGTGGTCTGAATGATCCTCTAGCTCTTTTTGTAATTGTTCCACTAATTACACATGTGACAATAAATGAACAGCTGGAACCTGAGCCCAGAGCTCCTGCACATCTGCTTAGTGGACTTCTGCTCATCCTTCAAGGCTCATCTGCAATATCTCTTCTTCCAGGAAGCCTCCCCCAATTTCTTCACCCAAGCGGAGTCCTCACGCTCATTCCCCCTACCCTGGGATCCCTTAGTATGATGTCCCTCCCCACCCCTAAACGTTACGTATTTTACGTTTTACACCTTGTTCCTATTTTCCCTCTGCCTGAATGCCCCTTGTGATCATCAACAAATATTTTTCAGCTCCTACCATCTAGAGGGCTTTCCAGGTGGTACTAGTGGTAAAGAACCTGCCTGCCAATGCAGGAGATGCAAGAGACGCAGGTTTGATCCCTGAGTCAGGAAGATCCCCTAGAGGTGGGCATGGCAACCTACTCCAGTACTGTTGCCTGGCAATCCCCATGGACAGAGGAGCCTGGCCGGCTATGGTCCATAGGATCACAAAGAGTCAGACACAGCTGAAGCAACTCAGCACACATGCACCTAAAGCAACCTGAGTAAGATTGTCAGAGCCGTCCAAGACAATACGCCTGGATGCAAACCCAAGTCCTCTCTGCAGCTCACCTGCGCAACCTTCCACCATCACCTCCCTCCACTCAGCTCCACCCCATCCTCCCCTCACCCACTTGGCCCTTCTCACTATTCCTAGAACAGTCAGGCAAGATTCAGCCCTAGGACATTTGCACCGGGTTACTCTCTTCCTAGAAGACTGTTCATCCCCTCAATTACTTTGATGCCTCCTTTCCTTGTCATTTTTGGACCTTTGATGAAATGTCATTTCTCAAAGTGACCTTCCCAACCACTCCATTTAAACTTGTAGGGAATTCCCTGGTGGTCCAATGGTTAGGACTTGGCGCTTTCACTGCCCTGGGTCCCGATTCGATCCCTAATCGGGGAACTAAGACCCCACAAGCTGAGAAGCATGGCCAAAAAATAAAATAAAATTGTAACATACGCGTATTTCACTTTTGCAATTTTTAAAAAAATTGTATTTGTTTATTTTTGGTTGCACTGGGTCTCTGTTGCTGCTCGTGGGCTTTCTCTAGTTGTGGCAAGTGAGGCCTTGACTCCAGTTGCAGTGTGTGGGCCTCCCATCGCAGGAGCTTCTCTTGTTGCACAGCACAAGCTCTAGGGCTCAAGGGCTTCAGTAGTTGCAACTTTCAGGCTTAGTTGCATTGCAGCATGTGGGATCTTCCTGGACTTGGGATCAAACTTGTGTCCCCTGCATTGGCAGGCAGATTCTTAACCGCTGGACCACCAGGGAAGTCCTCATTTATTTTGTGATTGTCAGTCTGTATTCCCCCACGCAAGCCCCCCTAACACTCTAGGACATCAGCACCACGAAGGCAGGATTCTCTGTGTATTTAATTCACTGCAATGGCCTCAACAGGTAGTACAAGGCCCAGCACACAGTCATGCTCAAAAAAAAAGTTGATGAAGAAATGGATCTCCTTTTGACAGATGGGACAACTGAGGCTCAGAAAAGGAGATAGCCCCTTCCCAAGCCCACACAGGTAGAAGTAGGGAGCCAGATACCAGCTCTGCAGGTCCAGAGGCGGAGCTCCTCGCCCAACCTCTTCAAACTACACCAGGTTGCCTCGCTTCATGGTGCCACACTGCAGGTGGAACTACCTGGAAACCAGGGTGCAAAGGCACCTGGGAAATGTAGTTCCCTTTGATACAGAGCAAAGCAAAGAAGTGCTGGTAGGATCTGAGAGCAAGCAGGCTAATAACCCTCATAGAGCCTGAGCAAGTGACTGCCTTTTTGAGCTCAGTGTATTATCTCTCAGTTCCAATCCTTTGGCCACCTGATGTGAAGAGCCGACTCACTGGAAAAGACCATGATGCTGGGAAAGACCACTGAGCAGTTTGAGGGGCTCAGCATGTGACAGGAACCACATGTACCACTCTGCAGCCTGGCAGCTTTTGTGGGATGAGTCCAGACAGGACCTACAACAGAACAGATGGCCCCATCTGGCCTGAGGGAGGAAGTTCTCTGCTGACCTCAGGAAGATCAGCTGAGCCTTAAGCCTTCCCCCTACCACCCAGTCATGTGACATCTCAAAAGGGGAAAGAGGGTATGACTCATCAGCCCTCTGGGCTGGAGTAGGGCCAGGTGAAGAAAGGGGCTCCCTCCGACAGCAGGAGTGACTGAGGTTAGACCACTAGAAGGACTTCCTGGTAGCCGGAAGTGTGGGCGAAGGTAGCAAAGGACAGGAGGCCCTTTGACTAAATGGAGAAGGGGCCTCGGAGACTTTTTTCCTCCCTGCTGGGGGAGGGGGGACAGCCCCCTCAGTTCCCCTCCTCCCTCCACCAGAACCTCAGAGCTGGGCTGGCATCTCGCCCATATGCAAATCAGCACCCAGACACTTCCCCTTGCTTGCAGGTCCCCCACCATCACAGCCCTGCACCAGGCAAAGAAAGCTGGAAAGGTCGACAGTTCATCACCCTCTTTCGGGGAACTGGTGTGCAGCGATAGAGGTCCCTTGGGGTGCTGGAGACGGGGGCGACGGGATGTAGGGTACATGGGGTAAGAGAGTCAGAAGCCAGAGCCGAGCCTACAAACAAGCAGAAACCAGCTCCCCCACCCCCACCCCAGCCCAGGGAGCCGACCGGAAACAGGAAATGCCTGTTACCCGGGCTTGCTCGGGGGAGACCGAGAAAGGGCGGCCCCGCCGCATTCAGCCCGTGCAGCCCCTTAATCTTGAGCTCGCAAGACTTCTTCCTGCAGACCAGAGAGGGTGGGCGTGCTGTGCATCCTTCTCGAAGCCTGCAAGCAGAGGTGCTGAGTATAAACGCCTCTTCCTGGCATTCAAAACCCTCCCTACTCCAGCCCATCTCTCTCCCCATCCCCTCCCCTCCCACTCTAGCACGCACTCAACATCTCACTACCAGTACAGGGGATCAGACAAAAAGAGTTTGACTCTCAGCCAAGTCAATTGCAACCTGAAGGAACTTGGATGGGTCACTGCACCTCCCCGGTACCTCTGTTTCCTCATCCTCACCATGGAAATAAAAATACCAGTCGAATCTCCACGCTATCCCCTACCCAACAGTCAGGGCCACAGTTTGATTCAGCAAGCGTGTGTTGAATGCCTACTGTATGCCAAATCCCGGGACTGGGCGGTGGCTAAGACAGAACCTTGTCCCTACAGAGCTTACAGTCTAGTAGTGAGGCAGACACCAAGCAGTTGTCATTGTTCAGCCGCTCAGTCTTGACTGACTCTTTGCGACCCCGTGGACTCTAGCCCACCAGGCTCCCGTCCACGGGATTTCCCAGGCAAGAATATTGGAATGGATTGCCATTCCCTTCTCCAGGGTCTCTTCCCCGACTCAGGGATCGAATCCACAGCTCCTGTGGTTCCCACATTGGCAGACAGATCCTTTAGCACTGTGCCACCTGGGAAGCCCCACTGTTGTGCAAAAAGTATTACGAATCTATTACAGTACAGCACTATATATAAATTGTGTTAGTTTTGGGTACCTGGTCTGACTTTGTTGGACTTATGAAAAAATTAGACTTACAGGGAATGGAGCTTGTTCGTATGTAGGGGACTTACTGTAAATATTATTTTAGAGTGTGAGGTGGGGGAAAAGTGTTCCAGGCAAAGGGAATAGCATGAAAGGGGTCTCTGACCATTTAGTCACTCATTCACTGATTAGGGAAATATTTATTGAGCAACTATTATGTTCCAAACACTGGTTTAAATGCTAGGCATACAGTTGTGAAAAAAACAGATTTACATCCCTGCCTCCATGAGGCTGACATTCTGGCAGGAGACAGACAACAAATGTGTATATAGCTTGTGTGTGTGCGTGCGTGCTCAGTCATGTCCTACTCTTTGCAACCCCATGGACTGTAGCCCACCAGGCTCCTCTGTCCATGGGGATCCTCCAGGCAAGAATACTAGAGTGGGTTGCCATTCCCTTCTCCAGGGCATCATCCCAACCCAGGGATCAAACCCATGTCTCTTGTGTCTCCTGCATTGGCAGGTGGATTTTTTTACCACTGCACAACCTGGGAAGTTCATATAGCTTATTGCTGCTGCTGCTGCTAAGTCACTTCAGTCGTGTCCAACTCTGTGCAACCCCATAGACGGCAGCCCACCAGGCTCCCCTGTCCCTAGGATTCTCCAGGCAAAAACATTGAAGTGAGTTACCATTTCCTTCTCCAATGCATGAAAGTGAAAAGTGAAAGTGAAGTCACTCAGTCGTGTCGACTCTTAGCAACCCCATGGACTGTAGCCCACCAGGCTCCTCCATCCATGGGATTTTCCAGGCAAGAGTACTGGAGTGGGGTGTCATGCTTATTCAGTTCAGTTCAGTTGCTCGGTCGTGTCCAACTCTTCGTGACCCCATGAATGGCAGCACGCCAGGCCTCCCTGTCTATCACCAACTCCCGGAGTTCACTCAGACTCATGTCCATCGAGTCAGTGATGCCATCCAGCCATCTCATCCTCTGTCGTCCGTCCCATTCTCCTCTGCCCCCAATCCCTCCCAGCATCAGAGTCTTTTCCAGTGAGTCAACTCTTTGCATGAGGTGGACAAAGTACTGGAGTTTCAACCATGCTTATTAGGAGGTGGTAAATATTAAGCGAGCAAAGTAAGTAGGATAACGGGATGGGGCATGCCAGGAAGGAGTGCCATTCTAAATGAAGGGGCCACAGAAGGCTCACTGAGAGAGTGACATTTGAATAAAGACTTGTAGGAGGACTTCCCTGGTGGTTCAATGTTTAAGAATGCACTTGCCAATGTAGGGGACACGGGTTTGATCCCTGGTCCAGGAGAATCCCACATGCCTCGGGGCAACCACAACTACTGAGCCTGCGTGCCTAGAGCCCATGCTCTGCAACAAGAGAAGCCACCGCAGTGAGAAACCCACGGACCGCAACGAAGAATAGCCCCTGCTTGCTGCAACTAGAGAAAGCCAGCACACAGCAACAAAGACCCAGAGCAGCCAAAAACTAAGAAGAAGTGTTTAAATTAAAAAAAAAAAAAAAAGACTTGAAGGAGGGAATAATCTGGAAGAAAGCCCTTCCAGGCAGAGGGAACAGCTAGTGCAAAGACCCTGAGACTGGACCCTGCCTGGTGCTTTGAAGGAAGAGGCTGGTGGCCAGAGTGGCTGGAGCAGAGTGAGAAAGGGGGAGTGGGAGGGAGTGAGCCACGGGTGGTATCTGATGCTGATTTACCAAAACTGGGGCCATGTGAGGGAAATGGGGCAAGTGTTGCCATGGGAGTATCCCACCATCCTGCCGTTATCTCCCAGAGTCCCTGTGAGGGAAGCACAAATTATTTTTTTTAACATTTTTAAAAAGATTTTTTTGATATAGACCATTTTTAAGTCTTTATTGAATCTGTTACAACACTGCTTCGGTTTTCTGTCTTGATTTCTCGGCCATGAGTCATGTGGGATCTTAGTTCCCTGACCAGGGATCAAACCCACACCCCCTGCATTGGAAGGTGAAGCCTTAACTACTGGACCACCAGGGAAGTCACAAGTACAATGATTGATGTCTTTTGAAGCATTTTCTCCAGCTCTCCCATGGTCCCCCCCTCAATCACAGCTAAGATTGATGGCAACAGCCCCTCTTGGGATGCTCAGATGCTGCAAACATCTGGGGGTCACTCTGGGTCCCCCAAGCAAATAACCACAAGACAGCCACCCCCAGGGAGAAATTCTGGAAACCCCATCCTTTGAGGAGTCATGAAAGCACTGTGGGTGTTCTTCCTCGGTGAGAGGGAACTTGGAGGAAGCTGAAGACGTAATCATAGAAGCAGATCTCTGATGGGTTATCTGGAGGAAGACGATTAGCTGGGGACATGTGATAAGGAGAGTCCTAAGAAATGAGATCTGGGTTTGATCTAAGAGTGAACAAGAGTCCTAAAGCAGCAGAGCCATTAAAGCTTAGGAGGGCCCTGCCACTGGAAAGAAAACCATTGCTTATCATTGATTCTCAGGCAAAGAGCAAGAAGAGCTTTCTTTAACTAAGACACTTCATTGCTGTTCAGTTGCTAAGTCATGTCTCTTTTGTGACCCCCATGGACTGTAGTAAACCAGGCTCCTCTGCCCTCCACTATCTCCCAGAGTTTGCTCAAGTTCATGTCCATTGAGCTGGAGATGTTATCTAACCATCTCATCCTCTGCCACCCCTTTCTCCTTTTGCCTTCAACCTTCCCCAGCATCAAGGTCTTCTCCAGTGAGTCAGCTCTTTGTATCAGGTGGCCAAAGGATGGGAGCTGAGATAACACTCTGAGCACAAAGAGGCAGTCACTTGCTCAGGGTCTATGAGGGTAATTAGCCTGCTTGCTCTCAGATCCTACCTGTCCTTCCTTTGCTTGGCTCTGTGTCAAAGGGAACTGCATTTCCCACGTGCCTTTGCACCCTTCCTTCCAGATAGTTCTAGCCAATGGGAGGCCCAGGCAGGAGACCAGAGGGTGGAAGGAAGAGAGAAGCCAGGGTATTTCTCCTTCTCTTGTTCTGCCTCTCCAGCAGCAAATATACCTCCTCCATGGTCTCAGCTCCCTGAGACAGCTTTAGCCTGAAGGTCCAGCTCCTGTTAAATGATTCTGAACCCAGGGTCCTGGTCCTACTACCTCCTTCTATTTTTTTCCTTCAGTCTATGACTACGCTCTGGCTTACCTTAGTAGCAGGCATCCCTGGTGGTTCAGACAGTAAAACAAGCTGCCTGTAATGCAGGAAGCCTGGGTCGGGAAGATCCCCTGGAGAAAGGAACATCTACCTACTCCAGTATTTTTGCCTGGAGAATCCCATGGAAAGAGGAGCCAGGCAGGCTAAGTCCATGGGGTCACAAGAGTCGGATACAACTCAGCGAAATTATTAATAACTGTGCTTTCCAAAGATGGCAACAGAAATACCACCATCTAGCATGCTCTTCTGCAGTGTGACTTGTCAAATCCCCCTCAAGAGGTGGAGTTTGTTTCCCCACCCCTTGAATCTAGGCTGGTCTCAGCTACTTGCTTGTCACTGAGAACACAACCAAGGGGCACCATATGATTCCTAATTAGGTCAGAAGAAACCTTTCAGCTTCTGCCTTGGTTTCTTAAGAAACACTTGCTGTCTCTCCACATTCCTTCTTGAAAGCCCAGTCACCATGTTGTGAGGAAACCCAAGTCACATGGAGAGACCACATGCCAGTTTTCCAGGCAAGGGCTCCAGGTGAGCAGAGCTTCAAGTCATCCTAGCCTAGGCACTCCCACAAGAGAGTGGAGAAAGCTCCAGGGGCTTCCAGCCCCCAAATATTCAAGGTTTCTCCTCACAGAGCTGAAAAACCATCATCACCACGCCCCATCTGAACCCCAGCCTCACTAAATCTGTGAGAAAGATAACACAGTTATTGACATACATCACTTCGTTTGGGCTGGTCTGTTTCACGGGAACAGAGAACTGAAACACGGAGGTTCCTAAGACGTAAGTACTTAGGACAACATTTGCAGGCAAGTAAGTGCTCAGTGAGTCAGACCTGTTTCTGTTGTTATTCATTATACTTTCTGAATCTAGTCCCATCCATTTCATTAAAATTATTGTTTCAAAGTACCCAAACCTGGGGAGTTCCCTGGTGGTCCAGTGGTTAGGATTCTGCGCTCTCACTGCTCGTGGCCTGGGTTCATTCCTTGGTCAGGGAACTAAGATCCCACAGGCCACACGGTGCTGCCATAATAAATCATTAATTAATTCATTTACAACAGGGTTTATTGATTAGCAACAATTTCAGCTATTAGCTATTGATAGTTGCTAATCAATAAACAATAAACCCTGTCGTAAATCAATAAACCCAATAAACCCCAAAATCAGTTTCCAAGGAAGATGGAAGGTTCTCCTGGAAAGAGGAATTTATGACTACAAGTCATTCACACTTTAGTAAGAATTAACAAACTATCAAAGTGACAGGTGACGGAGATTTACCAAAAAAAAACAAAAATTCCAAGTACCAAGACCTGGATGCGGATACACTTTCCTCTTTAGGTCTCTTGACATTACATCCTTCTGGCCCCTGACACTACAACCTTATAAGGTAGGTATTATCCTTACCCCCAATCCAAAGGGGGAAACCAAGTCACAGAGAGATTCAGCAGCTCATCCAAGATTGCAAAGTCAGGATTGGCACCCAGACACCCAGGCAACCAGAGTCCATGGCCCTCAAACAGGGTTTCTAGGTCTTAGCACGACTGATAATTGGGCAGCTATCTTGGGCATTCTTGCTATTGATCAGTTGCTAAGTTGCGTCCGATTCTTTGTGACCCCATGGATTGCAGCATGCCAGGCTTTCCTGTCCTTCATTATCTCCCAGAGTTTCCTCAAATTCATGTCCACTGAGTCAGTGATGCTATCTAACCATCTCATCCTCTGCCACTCCCTTCTCCTTTTGCCTCAGTCTTTTCCAGCATCAGTGTCTTTCCCAGTGAGGCTACTCTTCACATCAGGTGGCCAAAGTTTTAGAGCTTCAGCTTCAGCATCAGTCCTTCCAATGACTATTCAGGGTTGATTTCCTTTAGAATTGACTGGCTTGATCTCCTTGCAATCCAAGGGCCTCTCAAGAGTCTTCTCCAGTCCACAATTCAAGAGCATCAATTCTTCAGCACTCAGCCTTCTTCGTGGTCCAGCTCTCATGTCCGTATATGACCACTAGAAAAACCATAGTTTTGACTATATTGACCTTTGCCTTGGGCACAAGAGGACAAATAGCTACACCTCTGTTCTCTACCCACTCAACACAGAACCACACCACTCCCTCCAG
The DNA here is from genome assembly GCA_006408695.1 of Aepyceros melampus. NCBI lineage: Eukaryota > Metazoa > Chordata > Mammalia > Artiodactyla > Bovidae > Aepyceros > Aepyceros melampus. The sequence continues at coordinate 286,653 of SJXQ01010122.1, read as the reverse complement.
TAGTGACAGTCCAAAACATCTCCAGGCATTGCCACATGGTCCCAGGTAGGACAGAGCTGCTTCCCCCCTACCCCCAGTTAAGAACAACTGCACTGTGACCCAGGTTCAATCCCTAGTCAGGACTGAAAAAAAAAAAAAAAAAAGGAACCACTGCACTACCAGCACACTGGGCTGCTTCCCAACTTCAGGGCAGATGGCCCAGTCAGAACTCCCCAAAAGCTATATCTCCCCCAGCCTTCCCATCTCAGCAAATGATACCCCCATTTGTGTGGGTCCCTAAGCTACAACCTTTGCCTGACATCATCTAGCCTCCTCCTTTCATTTATTTCCAGCCCTCCTCCATCCAATCTGTCAGCAAGTCTGATCAGCCCAACCCCCCCAAAATGGGAGGCAGATGCCTTGTCCCCAGCTCCTTGTCCAAGCCCCCATCACTTCTCCCTGGAACCCCTCCATCAACTCCCTCCTCCCAGGTTCCCTTGCTGCCACCTCTACTGCCTTTAGAGTCTGGTCACCATAGACCAGCTTAAAACCCTCCAAAGATTTCCAATCCCATTTAAATTCCATACACAGTCCAAAAGCATTTTCCAGTGAAGAGCCTTCCTCCCAAACATCATTTCCTTCCACTCACCTTCAGTGGCTCACATTCTTCAGCCAGCAGATTCTTCATGCTCATTTGCCTGCCACAGGGCCATTGCACAGGCTTTCTCGTCCCTGCCCCCATGCTTCCTAGAGCTGGCTCCTCATTCTTCAACTCTCAGCTTTCCTTGACCACCCTGCTCGATTTGCTCTTCAGCATCCTGAACCTTGATTTATTCCATCTGCAACACTTATTACTGGTTTTACTGATTTGCAGGGGGTTGAAAGGAAGCCCTCAGATACACCCACATCAGGTCCCTGGCACCAGTGAATGTGATGTTATTTGGAAAAGAGGGCCCGGGAGGGAGGGTGGTCTTTCCCAGTTGCTCAGTGGTAAAGAATCAGCCTACCAGTGCAGGAGACACAAGTTCAAGCCCTGACCTGGGAAGATCCTACATGCCACGGAGCAATTAAGCCCGTGCCCCACAACTGCTTACGCCTGTGCTCTAGAGCCTGGAAGCTGCAACTGCTGAGCCCACATGCTACAACTCCTGAAGCCCATGCACCCTAGAGCCCACGCTCCACAAGAGAAGCCACTGCAATGAGGAGACTGTGTACCACAGCTAGAGAGCAGCCTTTGCATGCCACAACTAGAGAAAAGCCCACGCAGCAACGAAGACCCAGCACAGCCAAAAAAAGACCCTGTGCTTCCCATGCAGAGGGCGTGGGTTCGATTTTTCTAAAAATGACTTTGCAAAACATCATAAAGGATATCAAGGTGAGGAGATTATTCCAGATTATGAGATGCACAGACAGACAGACATAAAGGACACAGTCATGTGAAGATGGAGGCAGAGGCTGGAATAACACAGCCACAAGCCGAGGAATGCCTGGAAGATGCAAATAAGGGATTCTCCCCTATAGCCTGGAGTTGGAGCAAGATGCTGCTGACGCCTTGATTTCCAACCACTGCCCTCCAGAACTCAGACAATATAGCTGTTGTTTCAAACCACCCAGTTTTTGCGACTTTGTTACAGCGGCCACAGAAAACAGAACACAGGCAGCCTTCTGTCCCATGAGGCCACTAACTCAGGAGAGCAGAGAGGAAATCTGTGGTGTTTTTTCCCATCACCCCAGTCATCAGCACAGTACTGTTGCTGCTGCTGCTGCTGGCTGCCGAATAATAAAGTAAAGGAATATCTAACTTGAAGAAGCTCTCAATCTCATCTTTACCCCAGCCAGTAATTAATTGTTCATTTCTCTTTAAATTCTGCGCCACCCA
>SJXQ01010122.1:254775-274641 GCA_006408695.1 Aepyceros melampus | reverse complement strand
ACAGAGTCCCAGACCCACAGTCCCCCCACCCTCCCCATGCTGCCCCAGGCCCCGGCAGGAAGCCAAGGGGAAGATGTGAGGGGAAGGAAGGGGCCCAGGGCCCAAGAGGAGGCAACGCATGTGGGGGAAGGAATAGGAGGAGGCCCTTCCCCCATAGCCAGAACCTTAGGGGGTGGTGGGGTCAAGGGAGTCTAAAATTTCAGGTGCCCTATCGGCTACCCAAGAGATTCCTAGGGCCCCCTGCTGACCCCTAGCTTGTCCCTTTTGTGGTCTAAATCTCCAGCGGAGTCAGCCTGAGGTTTTGGACTTGGGTTAACCCCAAGTGTGCCAGTTTTCAGCCTAGATGTGGGAACCCATTCCTGTTAACCTTGGGGGGCCACCCCTGAATCTTCAGTGTTAGGACCCCCACATATCCCCCATGCCAGGCCCAGAGTGGGGGCCAGCCTCCTCTCTTCACTGCTGGCCCAGAGGTGCAGTGCATCAACCTCCTGGGTACCAGCCTGGGGTGCCTCCCGCCACCCACCCTCCGGCAGGCCTGCCTGTGGCCCGTCTCACCTGGGACATCTGGGGACGCAGGTTGACTTCCCGTAGGTTGATAGCGTGGGGCAGCAGGTTGTTGAGCAGCTGGCACAGAAGGACGCCATCCCGGAGGGCCTGCGCCAGCTCGCACACCTGGGCTCCATCCCAGGTCACACGGTGGCTGGGCGGGAGCACCCGGCACTGGATGAGCCAGTGGGTGCACTGGCGCCACAGCTCCATGGCCGCTGCCTTCCCAGGCCGGCCCGCACACCCTCGCGGCCTCCTCCGCCCGCCCGGCCGCCCGCCTGCCTGCCTGCCTGCCTCTGCTAGCTTGTCGCCCTGAGAGGGGGTGGAGGAGGAGGAGCCGTGGGGTGGGGGCGGGGGTGGGGAGCACCTGGCCAGACCCAGACCAGCCCCCTTTCAAGCAGGACCTGGCTTCTCTTTCGCCCACCAGCTAACACAAGGGCATCTGGGCATGGGGACAGAGTAATTAGGTGGAGACCCACTGCCTTCCTCTGCATGCAATCCAAGAGCGGTACCACCTCAGGAACATACTCAAAATCCACCCTCTTCTCACCCCTCCCTCCTTCACCTCCTTGCTTGGCCAGCCCTGCTCCTTGCTAACCTGGACCAGTCTCCTACACCTCATCCCCAGGCTCCCATTCTCATCCACCACAGTCTGTAACCACCCCCATCAGAGGGCACCTATGAACACCCCAGTCAAGCCACTGAGTCCCACAGCCCCTCTCGTTGGGAGTAAAAGTCTTGCCTGTACACCACAAGGCTCTTCCCTTATCTCTTCCACTCTCTCCTTCATTTACTCTCTTCCAGTCAAACAGGGCCTCCTCAGTGTTCCCCAAACCCACGAGGTCACCCCAAAATCTAGAGTCCTGCCACAGGGCCTTTGCACATGCTGGTTCTCTGCCTTAGACAGCTCCATGGCCAGCTCCCCATCTTCTGCAAATCTTAGCTCCAGGCCACCTTCTCATGAAGTCTTCCCAAACCTTCCCATTTCAAATCACAGTCTTTATTCCCCACCCCATCACACCCTGTCCCACTCCCTCCCCCCACATTAAGCCCTGATTACCAGTATTCTTGCCTGGAGAATTCGTAGACAGAGGCTCCTGGTGGGCTACAGTCCATGGATTACAAAGAGTTGGACACGATTGAGTGACTTTCACTTTTCACAACACTACTGTCCCAGAAACCTGATATTTTATTATGCTTACTTTTTTCATTGAGTATTTGGAAATTTGTGTCTATGTTAAAACCACTACCCCCAGCACCTGGCACATATATATATGTTTCACAAGTATTTGTTTAATGAATGATTGAATAGTTAAAAGCTCTATTGGCTCTATCTTTGACATTTATCCCATGGCTCTGGCCACCATCATCTTATAGACTTCCATAATGTCATTCATTCATTTAGCAAATACTTGCAATCCCAAAGAAAGGCCATGCCAAAGAATGCTCAAACTACCACATAATTGCACTCATCTCACATGCTAGTAAAGTAATGCTCAAAATTCTCCAAGCCAGGCTTCAACAGCACGTGAACCATGCACTTCCAGATGTTCAAGCTGGATTTAGAAAAGGCAGAGGAACCAGAGATAAAATTGCCAACATCCGTTGGATCATTGAAAAAGCAAGAGAGTTCCAGAAAAACATCTACTTCAGTTTTATTAACTACGCCAAAGCCTTTGACTGTGTGGATCACAATAGACTGGAAAAATCTTAAAGAGATTGGGAATACTAGACCACCTGATCTGCCTCCTGAGAAATTTGTATGCAGGTCAAGAAGCAACAGTTAGAACTGGACATGGAACAGACTGGTTCCAAATAGGAAAAGGAGTATGTCAAGTCTGTATATTGTCACCCTGCTTATTTAACTTATATGCAGAGCACATCGTGAGAAATGCTGGACTGGATGAAGCACAAGCTGGAATCAAGATTGCCAGAATTATCAATAACTCAGACATGCAGATGACATCACCCTTATGGCAGAAAGTGAAGAAATAAAGAGCCTCTTGATGAAAGTGAAAGAGGAGAGTGAAAAAGTTTGCTTAAAACTCAACATTCAGAAAACTAAGAGCATGGCATCCGGTCCCATCACTTCATGGCAAATAGATGCAGAAACAATGAGAACAATGAGAGACTTTATTTGGGGGGGCTCCAAAATCACCGCAGATGGTGACTGCGGCCACGAAATTAAAAGACATTTGCTCCTTGGAAGAAAAGTTGTGATCAACCTAGACAGCATGTTAAAAAGGAAAGACATTACTTTGTCCGTCTAGTCACAGCTATGGTTTTTCCAGTAGTTATCTATGGATGTGAGAGTTGGACTAGAAAGAAAGGTGAGCGCAGAAGAATTGATGCTTTTGAACTGTGGTGTTGGAGGAGACTCTTGAGAGTCCTTTGTACTGCAAGGAGATCCAACCAGTCCATCCTAAAGGAAATCAGTCCTGAATATTCATTGGAAGGACTGATGCTGAAGCTGAAGCTCCAATACTTTGGCCACCTGATGCGAAGAACTGACTCGTTTGAAAAGACCCTGATGCTGGGAAAGATTGAAGGTGGGAGGAGGAGGGGATGACAGAGGATGAGATGGTTGGATGGCATCACTGACTCTACTGACATGAATTTGAATAAGCCCAGTAGTTAGTGAGTGACAGGTAGGCCTGGCATGCTGCAGTCCATGGGGTAGCTAAGAGTAGGACAAGACTAAGCAACTGAACTGAACTGCTGTCTTGAAGCCCTTATCATTACCTGAAATCATGTGGTCTACGAGGTCTCTCTCCCCACCTCCACCCCACTAGACTGGGAGTGTTCTCCTCATCCGCCTCTATCTCACTAGCCCCCACCCCACCCCACCACTCCTGGGATTTTTAAATTATTGTAACCACCAGGGGGCGCTAGAAACCGTCATTGGATATAACCGAGCTGTGCACCAAAAGCAAGCTGGCCAAGGAAAAGACACTTCCTCAGCCTGAGATGAAGTCTCTTCCATATTGGCAGGTGGGAAAGCCCAGCCTGGAAACTCCCAGATTTATGATTCTACAGACACCAAAACTTTCTTCCCCAGGCATCCATGACTCTTTGCGTCAATTTCCTCATCTGTAAAATGAGTGACAGCAAACTTCACTGTTTAGAAATACAGTAGGGATCAGAGACGGTGGGGCTGCAAAGATCAGAGGAAGACAGGATAGAGCTCCAGGGCTCCAGGCTTGAATCCCACCTCGGCCAATCACAAGCTGAGTCAACCTTGGGCAAACCTGGGCTTAGTTGCCCCGTGCCTCAGTTTCTGCCTCTAGAAAATGGGGTGATGAAAATAGGGCCCATCTTATTGAGAGGTCTATGTAAAAATAGATTTGTGGAGGCAGGGCAAACAAGTATACAGCAAGCACTTAATGTATGTTAGCTGAGCTACTGCTTTCAGTTCTGTTGCTATTACTACGCACCCTCAAAAACCTTGGCCAGAGGGTCCTTATTTCTCGTTCCAGATCCCCCCCCCCATACACCTTCCTCACGCTTGTCTCCAGGCAACAGGATGGAAGCCCCCTTCCTCTCCTTCCCTCCACCTAGGAAACTACCTGAATGTTTGCCCTCTACGTCCCGCCAGAGTCTAAATCAAGTCCAACGGTCTGTTACTGGGAAAGACTGTCGTGTTTTCCCGCATCTCTCTCCACAAACCCGACACCCAATGCGGGGTTCCTTCCGAGAAACTCAGAGGGGCAGTCTGGAGGAAGCACACTCTGCCACGTCACAGCCGCCACCACTCCCGGTCCTGTGAGACAGCCCGTAAGGGCCGCCCCGCCCCTGCCCGGAACAGAGGAGCTAGGAGACATCCTTTGCCCAGTCGCAAAGGGTCAGGGGCTCTTAGGACCTGTGGCCTTAAGCGGAAACAAGGGACCGGGCTCTAAGGGCGGGACTAAAAGGGTGACTAGATGAGTGGGCGTGGTCAGCCTGAAGGGGCGGGGCAAGTTTAAGGGGGTGAGTCCACTAGTAGGAACTAAAGAGTTCCCCAGGGAGCGTGACCTACAGGAAGACGCTTTATCCAAGGGGCGTGGTTAGCGAAAAGAAAGTTTATAAGGGGCGGGGCGATAAGTTACGTAGGAGAAAGGGCGGGGCATGGAGGGGAGGGGTTTAAAGTGGGCGGGACCAGGTGATGGCGCTAGGTTCCCTTTGGGCGCGGCTGGGGAAGGCTGGACCTGGTTGGGGCGGGGAGGGAGGGGTCGGGAGACGCAGAGCCTCAGGCTTCCGCCTGGCCCCAAATTCTTGCGAGCTCCGCGGGTCCCGGCCCAGGTGAGTGAGGGGCCCCAAGCAGAGCCAGGACCGGGAGATTTGGTGGGGGTAGGGAGTTCTCTTCTCCAGGTGAGGCCACCTGCTCTCTGGAAGAATCTGTCTGTCCACGCGCGTCCGCGAACGAAAAAGGGGTCACCTGATTGTGTCACTGCATCATGCGTGTCCGTGTACCTGGGCGTCCTCCTCCAAGCGTATTTTCTCTGCAACATGGACAGCCTCCCTGCTTCCATGCCTGAGCAATGTTTTTAAACCACAAACCAGATCGTGCCCCTCTCACTTAGCTCCTCTTCCATCCCACCGAGACGAAAATTCGAGGTCCACCAGTTTCCTGCATCGTCTCTGCCTAACCTCACTGCTCTCCACTTCGCTTGTGGCTCACAGCATTGTCACACCTGCCTCCTTAACCACGTAAAACATAAAAAGCAAGCTCTGCACCTTTGCCCTCCCTGTATACCCCTCACCTGTACTGCTCTTTCTTCACATCTTTGCTTAACTGTTTCCCTCCCTTACTGAGATCTCAGCTCCCAAGTCACTTCGTGGGAGACAGCCTTGACTACCTATTCATATTTAAGGTAGCCTCCCCCAACCAGCCTCTCTTTACATCTCCCTGTCTTAACACCTTCGTTGTTCACCCTTAGACATTATCTTCTTCATTCCTCGTGCACTTATTTGTTTTGTGTGTTTCCTCCACCGGAGGAGCCTTGGTCTCATTCATTGCTGTTTCTCCTTGGCACCAGTAACCATTCAACCAGTCAGTATTTTGCTCACGTTTGAGTCTCCTGTCCACCAGTGTCCCTGTCTGGTGCAAGTGGCTGCCCCCTGCAGGAGTGTATGGTCGATAGAAAATGAATGATCCCGCCCTTCTTTCCCCAAACTTGCCTCTCACCCACCTCCTCTCTTGATTTCCGCCCCCTTCCTCTCCCTCCTGCCCAGATACCCAGAAATTATTCCAAATGATGCAGGACAGGTGGATGACTTAATTGGCCGGTGGCCATCCTGTGACCACTCTGAGCTCCCCCTGAACAAACCAGAGTCAGTGATGCACCTTCACATCCACTAAGGGGCACGCAAGACAGAGGACGCTGGCGTCAGGGGACTCTTAAAACCAAGGCCAGGCCAGGCCCAGCTGACAAACAGGAAGTGCACAGGTATTCAGGAGACACACCTGGTATTCAGGTATGTGGCGCCTGGAGCCAAAGCTCTACTCAGCTCTCCCACCCCTTAAGCCACCTCAGACCAGTCTGGGAACTTCCTGGCCCTTTTAGGCCGTCAGCCCAGCTGACTCAGGTCCTAAAAATCTTCGTGCTTTTTCTCTGCAGACCCTGCCAGGCCCAGAAGGCCCTAGGGGTAGGGGAAGCAAGACACTTTCCCCACCACCACCTCCCACTCCCTCTCCCCCTCTTCCCTCTCTACCAGAGCAGTTTTTTCACCAGATGCTTGAGAGACCCCGGGCCTGAGGCAAGTGCGATGATCAAGGGGTCCTAGAGCGTCCGTGTCCTAAGTTTGATCACAGTAATAAGGAAGTGGATTGGCTCCAAACTATGAAAACCTGCAGATGTCCATTTGCTGTTTGCTGACCTGTCTAAAAAAATGTGACCTTTTAATGGTCTTTTAAAATGGGTTTCCCCACTGGCTCAGTGGTAAAGAATTCACTTGCAACCCAGGATTTGGCTGGAGACACAGTTCCCACTCCAGTATTCTTGCCTGGAGAATCCCATAGACAAAGAAGCCTGCCAGGCTACAGTCCATGGCATCAAAAGAGTCAGACACCACTGAGCAACTGAGCATACAAAATGACCTTATTGGAAAGCCACACATGGGTTAGATTTTTTTGTACAATCTAAGAATCCTTGAGTGTGCCTACAGATCACTGAAATGCTATGGGTTTTAGTAAATTTAATTCTCCCCAGCCTGGAATTTAGGCTGCAGTCCATGGGGTCGCTAAGAGTCGTACACGACTGAGCAACTTCACTTTCACTTTTCACTTTCATGCATTGGAGAAGGAAGTGGCAACCCACTCCAATGTTCTTGCCTGGAGAATCCAAGGGACGGGGGAGCCTAGTGGGAGAATCCAAGGGACGGGGGAGCCTAGTGGGCTGCCATCTATGGGGTCGCACAGAGTCGGACACGACTGAAGCGACTTAGCAGCAGCAGCAGCCTGGAATTTATTTCGCCTCAAAAACCACCAGGCTTGAGACTTCCCCGGTGCTCCGGTGGCTCTGCTCTCCCAATACAGGAGGCCTGGGTTCCATCCCTGGTCAGGGAATTAGATCCCACAAGCCAGAACTAAGAGTTCTCATGCCACAACTAAGACTCAGTGGAGCCAAATAAATAAATTAAATTAAAAAAAAATTTTTTTAAAGAAAGAACCACCTGACTTGGCCCCTTAAAATCCTCCTAACCTTTACTCACCTCCAAGACCTTCCTAGGTCACTCTATAGAAAAATCTTAACTCCACTGCTTCAATCTTCATATCCGATCCCTGGTTTCATTTTTTCCCTTAGTTCTCTCTGATCTATTTTAGGCTTCCTTTTCTACTCACTGATTTTCCTATCTCTGTCTTCTCAGCTAGAAGATGCCTAAGAGCAGGAATCTTGGTCTGTGTTGTTCACAGCTAGGTCTCTAGTGCCCAGAAGGGCCTCCCAGGACAGAGTGGGTGCCTCCATAAATATTCTTTTCAGTTAACTTGTTAATTAAATTTCTACAAAACATAGCACTATGTCATCTGCATTAAAAATTGCATTACATTTGAGATCATTGTCTTCTTCCTTCGCAAGATCCCAGTGAATTTGCATGACTGTTTTCATGAAATCACAGCCTATTCTAAATTAAAGTTGGGGACTTCCCTGGCGGTCTAGTGGTTAAGACTCTGCACTTCCAAAACAGGGGATGCCAGTTTGATTCCTGGTTGGGGAACTAAGACCTCAGATGCTGCATGGCACAACCAAAAAATAAATTAATTAAAAATAATAAATTAAATTTATTCATTTCATGCTTAGTCGCTCAGTCATGTCTGACTCTTTGCAGCCTTTTGGACTGTAGTCTTCCTGGCTCCTCTGTCAATGGGATTTTTCAGGCAAGAATACTGGAATGGGTTGCCATTTCCTACTCCAGGGGATCTTCATGACCCAGGGATCGAACCCATGTCTCCTGTGTCACCTGCATTGCAGGTAGCTGCTTTACCCACTGAGCCATCCAGGAAGCCCCAAAGTTACTCATAGCTTGAATTTAATCTGATATATATATCAAATATAACTCATATAATTTATAATTAAAAATATATAATCTGACTGTGGGTAACTTCTTTTACTTAATATAAATATATATTGACATATTCAAAATATATTTATATTTAGAATATACAATACACAAATGTTATATGTAAATATTTAAATACAGTTATAATTATATAAACATGCTGTATATTGAAATATAATATATATATACATATACAGAGAGCATTGCATTTTATGGCTTGATAAGATGTGAGCTGTTGTCTTCAAACTATGAGGAACATGAAAGGGCTGACCAAGCCTTTCAGGAAGCAAGAATAATTATTCCTGTTTTACAGATGAGGAAGACTGAGGCCTGTTGGAAGTACAAAGCACAGCCCCTGCACCCTCTGCCCCCAAGAGCTCCATGCAGGTGCCACAAGATGGAGAGGACTTTGTGGGCCAACCCTGGTACCACGGCCCCCTGTCCCGCCAGGTACCGCTGCTTCTCACAGGACCACATACTATCTGATGGGGAGTCTCTCTCATCTTTGACTTACTGGGGACTCCTGGGTCCCAGATAAGGGCTTAGGGTCAAGATCTATCAGAAAGAATGGCTTGAGGGCTGAGGATTGTTTTGCAACTTGGTCTATGTGGGATGTCACTTCTTATCTTTAAATTATCACTTCCTTTGGGATGGTATTGAAGAAGGTGACAGGAGTTGAAGAGGGTACTAATGACTCCTCAAACCACCCTTTGGCCCTACTTATCTCTCTGTCCCTCTCTGTATTCCAGGCCACCTGTGGCTGCCAGGGTCCCATCTCCCTCTCAATTCAAAGAACCTCACTCTCATCTCCAACTTAGGAGTCACCTTCAGGAGTCCCAGGACCTTAGACATCTAATCAAATCATGAGAGGCAGTGTAGCTTAATGGTGAATACCCCATACTTTAGCCACAAGCAGCCTGAGTTCAAATCCTATCCTTACAACTTATATTGGATGTAAACTAGGCAATGGCACCCTACTCCAGTACTCTTGCCTGGAAAATCCCATGGACGAAGGGCCTGGTGGGCTGCAGTCCATGGGGTCGCTAAGAGTCAGACATGACTGAGGGACTTCACTTTCACTTTTCACTTTCATGCATTGGAGAAGGAAATGGCAACCCACTCCAGTGTTCTTGCCTGGAGAATCCCAGGGACAAGGGAGCCTGGTGGGCTGCCATCTATGGGGTCGCACAGAGTCGGACACGACTGAAGCAACTTAGCAGCAGCAGCAGCAGAGCAAGGTAGTTGATGTCTCTGGGCCTCTGTTTCCCCATCTGTAAAATGGGCGTAATAGTACCTACCTCTTATCCTTGGTAAAGGATGAAGTGAGTTCATACATTTTACACTTAAAACAGTGCCTGGCATATAATAAGGGCCATACAAGTGTCCTTTGCACATATTGTCCAGCCCCCAGACTCCATTAGCAGCTCTGCTTTGCCCCTCTATGATTTTGTGGCCCTCAGGCCCTGTTTTCAGCCGCCATAGCTGGCATGATAGTGCTCTATTTTTATAAAAGTGAATTTCAAGGCCATGGTCTGTTTGGAAGAACCTAGCAAATGGCTTTTCTAATGCCACATTTGCATAACAAACTCAGCAGTGTCACCAGGTTGGAACTTGCATTAGTCAGCGTCAGCTAGTGGCTGTAATAAACATTCCCACACTGTCAAAGACTCCATCAACATTTAAGGACTAGTTCATGTCACAGTCTAAAAGGATGCAGAGCTTCAAAAGGAGTCAGACCCAAGCCCTTTCAGTCTTCTGCCCCGCCAGGGCTCTGGGGGCATCAGCAGACAGGTTCATGACAAAACCTGTAGGACTCTGCTAGGCTTAATTCATAGGCTGGGTCTGACTGGTCCCCGCAGCACTCCTCCCACAGGCCATTGGTCAGATCTTGTCACACGACTGTTAACCGCAAAGGAGCCTGGGAAATGTAATGTGGGAGTCTGTCCACTAGACAAGAAGAAATTGTTTGGCTCAAAACTACCCAGTCTCCGGGGTGGCTTTTCTTGGGTCGGAGGGAGGGGTCGGGAGTCTCCATTAATTACTGATACGTGCTCATGCGTAAACCTTGACACCACCCCCCCCACCCCGATCCTCTATCCCCAGAAGGCCGAGGACCTTCTCCAGCAAGATGGTGACTTCTTAGTTCGTGCGTCCAAGTCCCGTGGGGGCCACCCTGTGATCTCCTGCCGCTGGCGGGGCTCAGTCCTGCACTTCGAGGTGCTTCGTGTGGCCCTGAGGCCCCGGCCAGGCCGGCCCACAGCCCTTTTTCAGCTAGAGGATGAGCGTTTCCCCAGCCTGCCTGCCCTGGTTCGCAGCTATGTGATTGGTCAGCGTCCACTGTCCCAAGCCACAGGGGCTGTGGCCTCCAGGCCAGTGCCACGGCAAGGACTAATTCGACGCAGTTTTAGTGAGGACACCCTTCCAGACGGCCCGGCTCGCACAGAGCCGCTCAGGTATTCAGAGGCTGTCTACATCCCGAAGATACCCAAGGACCACCCCCGCCCTCCCCCCAGGGTTCTCCACCACTGTTCCTGTGTGTTCCAGTAGTGGACGGCTCTGTCCACTATTGACATCTGTGGCCAGATTTTCTTGGTTGTGGGGGGTGGGGGGCCATCCTGTACATTGCAGGCTATTGAATGGCATCCCTGGTCTCTTATCTTCTAGATGCCAGTAGAATGCTCTGCACCCCTCCCCTTAGTTGTGACAACCAAAACATATCTCCTGACATTGCCAAGTGTTCCCGGGGTTAGCGAGCACCCTGGGGGATCCCCTGGTTCTTAGTGATGGGATATAAGGTTTTCTGGGCATTGGTGGAGGCTATATGCTATCTAACTATCTGCTCAGAGTAGGACAACATATCTCCCTTATCTTTGTCCCCCAGGGATAGGAAGCGGAGTGATAGTGAGCCCTCAGGTTTGGAGCATATGTGGCGGCCACCAGAAGACCCTCCTGGACCAGGTAAAGGGTCTTCCAGGATAGGACATAGCTCCAAAATTCCTCTGCGATGCACTATCCAAGTGACACTGGGCAGGTGACAACCTGCTGGGAAAAAAGGATGGTGATGCTCTCAATGTTATCACAGTGACTAAAACACACAGGAACTCTGTAGGTACTTAAAAGTATGGGTTTACAATGATTCCAAGAAACCCTCCATGCTCTAACCATAGCTAATCTCTCTAATAATTCCATCCTTCATCCCTGTTCAGCTTGTACATTTGTTCCTGCCTCAGGACCTTTGCACTTGCTGGTCTCATCTTTGGAAAGCTCATTCCCTAACCTTTACCCAACTGTTTCTCATCTAACAGGAGTTCCTCGAAGCAGCTAACCCTGACCATCCTACATAAAGGAGGAGTTCCCCTTGTGCCCTGACTGGCCTGTTGTCTCCCACTCAACATGAGCCCTCACTGTGTGTGTCAGACACAATACTAAGTGCTGAGATACATCAATGAACAAGAAAGACAAAGATCCCTGCTCAAGTGGAGCCAACATCCTATTAGAGAATGAAGGACCATGAACAACAGAAATGAGTCAATTTGTCGTTGTTGTTCAGTTGCCAAGTCGTGTCCACTCTGTGATTCCATGGATACAGCACACCAAGCTTTCCTGTCTTCACTATCTCCCAGAGTTTGCTCAAATTCTTGTCCATTGATTCAGTGATGCTCTCTAACCATCTCATCCTCTGTCACCCCCTTCTCCTTTTGCCTTCAATCTTTACCAGCACCAAGGTCTTTTCCAATGAGTTGGCTCTTCCCATTAAGTGGCCAAAGCATTGGAGTTTCAGCTTTAGCATCAGTCCTTCCAATGATTATTCAGGGTTGATTTCATTTAGGGTTGACTGGTTTGATCTTCTTGCTGTCCAAGGGACTCTCAAGAGTCTTCTCTAACACCACAATTTGAAAGCATCAATTCTTTGGCACTCAGCCTTCTTTATGATCCAACTCTCACATCCATATATGACTACTGAAAAAATCATAGCTTTGACAATACAGACCTTTGTCAGCAAAGTGATGTCTCTGCTTTTTAATATGCTGTCTAAATTTGTCATAGCTTTCCTTCCAAGGAACAAGCTTCTTTTAATTTCATAGCTGCAGTCACCATCCACAGTGATTTTGGAGTCCAAGAAAATAAAATCTGTCACTCCTTCCAATTTTTCCCCTGCTGTTTGCCATGAAGTGATGGAACCAAATGCCATAATGTTTGTTTTTTGAATGTTGAGTTTTAAGCCAACTTTTTCATCCTCCTCTTTCACCCTCATCAAGAGGCTCTTTAGTTCCTCTTCACTTTCTGCCATTAGAATGGCATCATCTGCATATCTGAGGTTGTTGATATTTTGCCCGGCAATCTTGATTCCAGTGTGTAATTCATCCAGCCCAGCATTTCACATGATGTAAGTGAAATAAGTTAAATAAACAGGGTGACAATATACAGCCTTGTCTCACTCCTTTCCCAATTTTGAACCACTTTCAGTAAGATTCTAACTGTTGCTTCTTGTCCAGCAAACAGGTTTTTCAAGAGACAGGTAAGGTGGTCTGGTATTCCTGCTTTTTAAAGAGCTTTCCACAGTTTGCTGTGTTCCACACAGTCAAAGGCTTTAGTATAGTCAATAAAGCAGATGTTTTTCTGGAATTCTTAGCTTTCTCTATGATCCAACGAATGTTGGCGATTTAATCTCTGGTTCCTCTGCCTTTTCTAAACTCAGATTTTATATCTAGAAGTTCTCAGTTCACACACTGCTGAAGCCTAGCTTGAAGGATTTTGAGCATAACCTTACTACTGTGCAGAATGAGTGCAATTGTATTGTAGTTTGAACATTCTTAGAGAAGGAAATAACAACCCACTCCTCTAGTATTCTTGCCTGGAGAATCCCATGGACAGAGGAGCCTGGCAGGCTACAGTCCACGGGGTCACAAAGAGTCGGACACAACTGAGCGACTTCACTTTTGAACATTCTTTGGCATTGCCCTTGGAGAAGGCAATGGCAACCCACTCCAGTACTCTTGCCTGGAAAATCCCATGGACAGAGGAGCCCGGTAGGCTTCAGTCCATGGGGTCGCTAAGAGTCAGACAGGACTGAGCGACTTTCATGCATTGGAGAAAGAAATGGCAACCCACTCCAGTGTTCTTGCCTGGAGAATCCCAGGGACAGCAGAGCCTGGTGGGCTGCCGTCTATGGGGGTCTCACAGAGTCGTACACGACTGAAGTGACTTAGCAGTAGCAGCTGGCATTGCCCTCCTCTGGGACTGGAATGAAAACTAACCTTTTCCAGTCCTGTGGCCACTGCTGAGTTTTCCAAATTTGCTAATATATTGAGTACAGCACTTTAACATCATCATCCTTTAGGATTTGAAATAGCTCAGTTGGAATTCCATCACCTCCACCAGCTTTGTTTGTAGTATGCTTCCTAAGGCCCACTTGACTTCACACTCCAGGATGTCAGGCTGTAGGTGAGTGACCACACCATCGCGGTTACCCGTGTCATTAAGACCTTTTTTTTGTACAGCTCTCCTGTGTATTCTTGCCACTTTTTCTTAATAGCTTCTGCTTCACTTAGGTCCTTACCGTTTCTGTCCTTTATTGTGCCCATTCTTGCATGAAATGTTCCCTTGATATCTCAATTTTCTTGAAGAGATCTCTAGTCTTTCCCATCCTATATTTTCCTCTATTTCTTTGCATTGGTCATTGAAGAAGGCCTTCTTGTCTCTCCTTGCTATTCTCTGGAACTCTGCATTCAGTTGGGTATACCTTTCCCTTTCTCCCTTGCTTTTCACTTCTCTTCTTTCCTCGCTGTTTGTAAAGCCTCCTCAGACAACCATTTTGCCTTCTTGCATTTCTTTTTCTTTGGGATGGTTATGGTTACTGCCTCCTGTACAATATTACAAACCTCTGTCCATAGCTCCTCAGGTACTTGTGTCTATCAGATTTAATCCCTTGAATCTGTTTGTCACTTCCACTGTATAATCATAAGGGATTTGATCTAGGTCATACCTGAATGGCCTAGTGTTTTTCCCCTACTTTCTCCAATTTAAGATTGAATTCTGCAATAAAGAGCTGATGATTTGAGCCACAGTGAGGTCTAGGTCTTGTTTTTGCTGACTGTATAGAGTTTCTTCATCTTCTGCTGCAAAGAATATAATCAGTCTGATTTCCATATTGACCATTTGGTGATGTCTCTGTGTAGAGTCATCTCTTGTGTAGTTGGAAAAAGGTTTGCTGTGACCAGCATATTCTCTTGACAAATCTCTGTTAGCCTTTTCCCTGCTTCATTTTGTACTCCAAGGCCAGACTTTCTTGTTATTTCAGGTATCTCTTGACTTCCTACTTTTGCAACCCCCTATGATGAAAGAACATCTTTTTTGATGTTAGTTCTAGAAGGTCTTGTAGGTCTTCATAGAATGGTTCAACTTCATCTTCTCTGTCATTAGAGGTTGGAGCATAGATTTGAATTACTGCAATGTTGAATAGTTTGCCTTGGAAATGAACCAAAATCATTCTGTCATTTTTGTGATTGCACCCAAGTGCTGCGTTTCAGAATGTTTTGTTGACTGTGAGGGCTACTCCATTTCTTCTAAGGGATTCTTGCCCACAGTAGTAGATAATGGTCATATGAATTAAATTTGCCCATTCCTGTCCATTTTAGTTCATTGATCCCTAAAATGTCGATGTTTACTCTTGCATCTCCTGCTTGACCACATCCCAGTTTACCTTGACTCATGGTGTGCTGCAGTTCATAGGGTCACAAATAGTTGGACACACGTTAGTGACTGAACAGCAACAGCAAATGGATCTAACATTCCCGGTTCTTAAACAATATTGTTCTTTACAGCACTGAAGTTTACTCTCACCACCAGACACATTCACAGCTGAGCACCATTTCCCCTTCGGCCCAACTGTTTCATTCTTTCTGGAGCTATTAATGGTTACCCTCCACTCTTCCCCGGTAGCATATTGGATACCTTCTGATCTCAGGGGCTTATCTTCCGGTGTCATATCTTTTTGCCTTTTCATACTGTTCATGGGGTTCTAATAGCAAGAATACTGGGGTGGTTTGCCATTCCTTCCTCCAGTGGACCACTTTTTGTGATAACTCTTCACTGTGACCCATCTATCTTGGGTGGCCCTACACGGCACGGCTCATAGCTTCATTGAGTTATGCAAGCCCCTTTGCCATGACAAGGCTGTGATCCATGAAGGGGAATCAATTATGCTTTGGGTTAAAAATTAGTAGTACAGAGCAAGGAGTATTACAGTTTTTAGTAGTAGTTAGGACATTTTTTCATGGAGAAATATTTGAAGGAGATGAGGGAGGGAACAATGTGGATAATGGGGTGAGAGTGGCCCAGACAGAGAGAACAGTCAGTGCAAAGGAACTAGAACCAGAACAAGAGTCTGAACTGTTCATTGAACCAAAAAGAAGTGAGTGTAGCAGAAACAGTAGGAGTGAGAGGGAAGTCGGAGAGAGATCAGGCTCAGATTGTGAGAGCTTTGAGGGCTAACAAGAGGACTTTGATCCTTATTCAGAATGAGATGGGAACGTTAGGGAGGTTTTAAACCCCCATTACAGGGTCGACTTAAATGTTTAGTAGATATAGTTTCCCAAAAGTCTGTGTGCAGTTTTTAGTTAATAACCTCAGAAGTAAATATACCACAAACTTAACAGAAAACATCATTTGAAAGTTTGATAAATTCACTTTCTTTAGGCATATGTAACTTTGTGAATTTTGAGTGACTTTTTTTTTTTCATTTTAATTTTGTGTGGTCAGTGCTTACCATCTTCAATTAGAGGAGCAAAAAGGAAGAGTTCAGACTTAAAATGTAGTATTCAGAATTGGCAGAACTACATCCATGTCAGAGAAAGTTCATTTTCAGACCATTGATAGGTATCTAGCATTGATGTTGGTGAAGCTATTCAGCTTCAAAGCTGCAACAAGGTAATTTAGGATACCCGGTTCCTGAATGAGTGCAGGAACCAGAAGGTTGGTAGCTCAGGAAGCCATCACCCCAGCCACCTATCTTCTCTGTGTACCTCTTTCTCCCCTTCTTGTATGACCCCCAGGAGCCTCCACTGTACCTGCATCTGGCCTGCCTCGGACAGGTAGTGACCCCGTGATACTAAAGACCCCAGTTCCCTTGGGGTCCGTTGCTGACAGTCTCAGGGCCTCTGATGGGCAGCTTCACGTCAAGGCCCCAACCAAGCCACCTCGAACACCCTCATTGCTACTGTCTGATGCCTCTGGACGCCCCCCTACGTACTGTGAGCTGGTGCCCCGAGTGCTCAGGGTCCAAGGACCGCCCCCTGGCCACAGCTGCCCAGAGTCAGAGGTGCCCTGGTGGGAAGCCGAGGAGGAGAAAGAGGAGGACAGATGTTTTGCAAGACCGCAGGCTGAGGTCTCTTTCTGTCTCCCTGACACCCCCTCCTGCCTGCTGGGCTCCCAGAATCGGCCTCTGGAACCGGAAATTCTGCATACTCTCCGTGGCCTGTTCCTGGAACACCATCCTGGGAGCACAGCTCTCCACCTGCTATTGGTAGACAGCCAGGTAGGTCCCCTACCAGGTTTCCCTCCCCGGGTAGGGCCTGAAGCCAGGGCATGACCCAACCCCACCTCACACCCATAGACTCACTCTGCTCCTTTAACGTCCCTACTCTTACCCCCGCCCCCCATTGCCAGGCCACAGGCGTCCTGGGAGTGACCAAGGCTCAGCGGGGCGCCATGGGGGTCCCTCTGGTCTGGAGCTGCTCACACTTCCCCACGGGCATCGCTTGAGGTTGGAATTGCTGGAGAGGTGAGCCAGCCACCTGAAATCCCCAGGGTCTTCAAACCTCCTCCCATTCCCGGTTCTCCAGGGAGGAGAGGAATGGGCAATGCCGCCGACTGTCCCTCCTCACCCCCACATCGCAAACCTCCCCACTGCCCCCAGACCCTTGCTCTCCACCTCTACAGGCTCGAGACGTTGGCGTTGGCGGGGGCGCTGGCAGTGCTGGGCTGCGCAGGGCCGCTGGAAGAACGCGCGGCCGCCCTGAGGGGCCTGGTGGAGCTGGCCGTGGCACTGCGGCCAGGGGCGGTGGGGGACCTGCCAGGACTGGCCGCGGTGATGGGCGCCTTGCTCATGCCCCAGGTGCGTGGGAAGCAAGGGAGGAGGCCGAAGTGCAAGTGATGGGAGTGCAAGTGATGGAGGGCTCAGGTCTCTTCCTCCAGGTGTCGCGTTTGGAACGCACGTGGCGCCACCTGCGAAGGAGCCACACGGAGGCTGCGCTGGCCTTTGAGCAGGAGCTGAAGCCGCTGATGCTATCGCTGAATGAGGGCGCCGGTGAGTGATGGCTTTCGAGGAGTGATAACCCTAACCAGAATCTGGATTTAGCCCTAAGCCCCGCCCCCTGGGGGGGCTCTCTCCTAGGCCACGCCCCCTGCCTAGGCCCGGCCCCTGACTCACATCCAGCAATGCACTAGGCTCTGGCCTCCCTGTCTCGCGCCGAACCCTTGCTTCTGTCTCGGGCTCCACCTTGGCGGCTCGAGCCGCCTGCCCTTTCGATCCTAGGCTCCGCCCCTTAGTCGAGGGCCCCGCCCTCCGCGCCCTTGCCCCCGCCCTCTACGCGAGACTCTGCCCTGGACCCAACCCCTGGGCGGGCCTGTTCTAGGCTCCGCCCCGGCTCTAGGCCACACCCTTGTCCTCCTCCAGTCCGGGCTCGAGCCTCCGTGTCTGATCCAAACCCCACACCGCTGCCCTGTCCTAGGGTGCCCTGCCCCAGTATATGTTGCGTCCTCTTCACCCTAGGACCCGCACCCCGCCCCTAGCCCATCCCAGACCCTTCCCCCAACAGGACCCAGCGATCCCGGCGAGGTGGCGCTGCCGCACGTGGCACCCGCGGCGCGCCTGCTGGAGGGTGAGGAACTCCCGGGGCCCTTGGACGAGAGCTGCGAGCGGCTGCTGAGCACCCTGCACCGGGCGCGTCAGACGGCCCGGGACGCGCCCAGATTCCGCGAGGCGGCGGCGCGGCGCCTGCGAGGTGAGAGCCTCCCCTTCGAGGGGTTGCCAGAGGATCCCCACTTTAGAAACAACCTACATGCTCCAGCGCGGTAA
Source organism: Aepyceros melampus (assembly GCA_006408695.1). Classification (NCBI taxonomy): domain Eukaryota; kingdom Metazoa; phylum Chordata; class Mammalia; order Artiodactyla; family Bovidae; genus Aepyceros; species Aepyceros melampus. Next base: position 256,481 of record SJXQ01010122.1, on the reverse strand, counting down.
CCTCCAAACCCACCGGGCCAGAGACTAGACTCCTGCCACTCCTCCCAGAGTCCCACTCAAAGTGGGCGGGCCCCGGTCCCAAGAGTGTTCCCACCTCCACACACGCCACCGCCACCTGCAGCGTTGATGGGCACAGCGCCCTCTGCCCCTCGGAGCCACACAGGGCCCCAACCCACTCTCCCACCTGGGAAGGCCCTACCCCTAGAGAGTCTCAATTCCCCACAGGAATGCTCAGCTCTCTCCAAAATGACTCAGACCATCACTCTGGCAGAATAGCGCCCGAACTGTACTCAGAACCACACTTCTGTCCTGGGGCAGCCACGCCTCCGGAATCCCCCACCTGGGTGGTTTCTTAAGACCCTTCTCCTTCCAACATGGCCCAACCTCCTCCTCCCAAGTTTGTTACGGAAGGTGGCCCCAAATTCCACCCTAAAGGCAGCTCCATCTCCAGGTTCAAGCCCTAAAGTAGGGGGCACCCTGAAGTGGCCCCTGGAACGGACTGGCCCCCATGCACCCTGGCAGAGCCCGCATCGACCAAGCCCATCAGCCCCCCCCCCACCACTCCCGCAGACCCCTCTCCAGCTAACCCTACCCGGTTGTTCAGATAATCTGGGGCAGAGTCCCTCCTGGGTCAAAGTCCAGAGGGAACCAGGCAGGTGTGGGAGGAGTAAGACAGATGCCTGGCCCCACCTCCAGCTCACCTGGCCTTGCCCCCAGGATTCCGGCCCAACCCAGAGCTGACAGAGGCCCTAACCACTGGCTTCTTGAGGAGGTTGCTCTGGGGGAGCCGAGGGGCTGGGGCACCATGGGCCACACGACTCGAGAAGTTCCAACGCGTCCTCAGCGTCCTCTCGCAGCGCCTGGAGCCTGACCCTTAAAAGCACAAACCCTCTTCCCACACTGGGATACCCAAGCATCTGGGGACCCCTGATGGAGACCAAGGAAGCCGCCCGTTTCTTCACCCAGCCAAATGCAGTGGGGACCTGGACCCTGCCACACAGAAGGAGAAGACTGGTTTGCAAGAACCCACCTTGCACCCTAAAAAGGCATGTGGATCCTGGGAGTGGGTAGCTCCTGCCTTATACTAGAAGACCCAGATGTCTGGAGGCTCTGCACACCCCACCCCACCCCTACCCCTCAAGTGGTGAACGTATGTCTCTTAATGTTAAAGATAACTTGAAGATCTGTCTGTAAGAGGCCAGAATTCAAGTGTTTTAAAAGCTGTGTGACTTTTATCAGATCATTTGACCTCTCTGTGCCCAGCTTCAATATAAAAGTGAGACTGTACTTTCTAAGGTTTATCATAGGGATGAAAACTCAATGTTTGAATGAGCTCCTGGGTGGAGAATGCCTAGCACACAATAGGTGCTCAGCAGATGTGAACTGCAGGGAACACCAAAAGGGTGACATCCAGCACCCTCCTCCCCTCCCCACCGGAGTCACAGACAAACACTCGACTCCCAGCAAGGGGCAGTTTGTCCAAGGTGTACCCAGGTTCATTGCCATTTCCTCATTCCCCACGTGGCCCTTAAGGAGGGTGGTGTTTGAATATCCAGCCCCAGTATCCAAACCTCCTAGTAAGCCACAGACTCCAAGAGTTTTTCATCATTTTTTATATAAAACAAAATGACCCTAGCCGAGCGGCAGGAAGAAAAAAGATTCGAAACATGAGTATGTACATCAATGGTAGAAGGCACAGCGGGCCC
>SJXQ01010122.1:236941-253935 GCA_006408695.1 Aepyceros melampus | reverse complement strand
ATGTACCACCCAGGCTGTCCATACCTTCAAAGTGGTAGATGGCCACACAGTGACCGATGGGGGAGGCGGGCTCCTCCTCAAATTCCTCATCAAACTCCGTGTAGATGGGGGCATCCTGACCCTCCTCAGAGGGGGGCTCTTCAGAGCTGGGTGGAGAAGGGAAAGCAGTACGAATAGGCACCCCTTAGCAGGGTCCCGGGTCTGGGAACAGACCCCCCCCAGCCGCCCTGCTCACCTCTCCTTGTTCTCTTGCGATCCATTGTTACTGTTGCTGCTGCTGTCCGGCGGCGCGCTGGCTGGGGGGTCTGGAGGCCGGGTGTGCCGGCCCAGGGTGTCTCCCCGGTTGCTTAGGACTCGGCTCTCAGCTTCTGCCAGCCAAGCCTGAAAGGAGGGGACCGCACACTCAGCTCCAGGGCCAGGCTCTGGGGTCAGCCCACTCTGGGCCTGAAGGTTTCTTGAGATCACCCATGTACACCAGAGGCAGTGATGAGAAACAGCTGGAGCCCCCACCTCCTACACCTCCCTGTCCCTCATTCTCCCCGTCCCCACCAGGCAGTGACTCAGCCAGGCCTGCCGGCCCCGCCTCTCCCCAGGGTCTGCCCTGACCTCATACTTCTGTACTTCCAGTTTCAGCCGTTCGATTTGTTCAGGGTTTCCATGATCCGGGGTTCCAAGCTGGCTGGGTCTCCCATCTGGGGTGTCTTTTCATACACATCCTTCATTTTCTTCAGGGCCTCCCTAGGGTGAGACAGATGGAGGAGAAAGAAATCCATGTGATTTAACAAACAAAAAAAAGATGGGCTTTGCTTCAGGGAGCTCAGCCAGTGCTTCATAGCCTGGATTCAAATCCCAGAGCGGGCATTTCCTAGTTGTTCCAAAACTGTGTCTCAGTAGGCTTGTCTGTGAAAGGAGAATAATGGTATCTATATGTGTTGTGAAGATGAGAGCAGTGCCTTTACTGGAGTATAACTATGCTGGAGTATAGTTGCTGTACAATGTTGCGTTAGTAAAGTGAATCAGCTCACATGTATACATACAGCCCCTCTTTTTTTTGGATTTCTTTCCCATTTAGTCCACCACCGTGCATTGAGTAGAGGTCCCTGTGCTACACAAGTAGGTTCTCAGTAGTTATCTGTTTTATATGTAGTAGCGCAAAGAGTTGGGCACGACTGAGCGACTGAACTGAACTGAGTGTATATAGGGGATTTCCCAGGTGGCGCTAGTGGTAAAGAACCACCCATGCAAGAGATACAGGACATGCGGGTTTGACCCCTGGGTCAGGAAGATCCCCTGCAGAAGGCAATGGCAACCCACTCCAGTATTCTTGCCTGAAAATTCCATGGACAGAGGAGCCTGCAGGGCTACAGTTCATGGGAGTCGCAAAGAGTCTGACATAACTGAGCAACTAACACTTTCAGATTTTCATACTGAGTGCATCTGGCATACCAGAAACCCATTGTAGGCATCAGAAATACAGCTCTAAACAGAACTATGTGGATCCTACCTCTCAGGGAGGATACACACTGTCTCCTATGTGTATCACAGTCTCTCAGGAAAACAGGAATTCTAATGATCCATGTAAGGAGTTAGAAACTCTATAAATGCTAGGTGTTATTATCATCATTAGTCTCCCGTCCCTGCTTCCTCCATGTCTATGTATACAGCGGTACGATGAAAAACCTGGGTTCAACTTCTTCCCAGTCCTAATACCTGATACACATTACAGATAAGGAAACTGGAAAGAACTAGAATAAAGGCCAGTCCATTTGGACTCCAGAGCATGCACCAGTAACCCCAACATCATAAAAATCTCAGGAATGGGGACTTCTCTGGTGCTCCAGTGGTTAAGAGTCTGCACTTCCCCTGTAGGGGGGCGTGGGTTCCATCCCTGGTAGGGAACAAAGACCCAGGATGCTGCTCGAGGTGCAGCAAAAAATTAAAACAAAACAAAACAAAACGAAATACTCGGGAACAATAATCAGATGGAACTTTACACCAATAAAAGCCATTTTGTACAAGGAGTTCTCTGCAAAACAGCAAAATATCATTTGGCTGCCTATCTGCAAGTGGCAAACGTCATTCTTATTATGTAAGAGGACTGGGAAGAGAATCTTGCTGCTTGGAAAGTGTGAGTAAAGATTTTTTTTTAATCTGGCAGGTTTTTTTATTGTTAATATTGTGAGTGTTTTTGCATTATTAAATGAAAAAACATATGCTTTTTTTTCTTTTAGCCAATTAATGGAGTGAATAAGACTCATAGATGTTTTTGATATTGAACCATCTTTGCATTACTGGGCTAACCCCACTGATCATGATTTTTGTTTGTTTGTTTTTTATTATTATTCTTTAATGTCATATATACATAATATAAAATTTCCCACTTGCGCTATTTTTAAGTGTACAATTCCGTAGCATTAAATTCATTCATGGAGTTGGGCAATCACCATCACCACATGATGTAATACTGTTTTTAATACATTGCTGGACTTGGATTGGCTAGGATTTTGCAATCTAAGATCGTTCATTAAATAAATCCATAATTTTATTTTCTTGAATTCTTGCTAATTCAGTTTTGGAACTGAGATTCCACTAGCCTCCTAAATGAACTGGCAGCTTTCATTCTTTTTTTTTTCCCAATCTTTTTGGCAGCATGTGGGATCTTCATTCTCTGACCAGGGATTGAACCGTGCTCCCCGAGTTGGCAGCACAGTCTTAACCACCGGACCTCCAGGGAAGTTCCTTTCACTCTTTCTCTGTTTCCTAGAATGACTTGTATAAGGTGGGAAGAAACTGCTCCTTCTCCCTGCTGCTGCTGCTAAGTCATTTCAGTCTTCTACTTGCAGTTCACCTTCTAAACCCATTCGGGCCTGGGGTGTGTTAGAGAAGAGATCTTTGGGTACCATTTCAGTGTGATTCATTTATCCTTTCACCTTGTTCCTTACCTGCTCAGCCCCTCACCTTACCTCTGGTCCATCTCCTTCTGTAGTTCACGGTTCCGTTCTTCCAGCTGCTGCTGCAGTCGCTTTCTCTGCTGCTCCGGGGGCAAGTGGCTAAAATCCTCAGTCACCACTGTCTGCAAGGTGGAAGAGGATTGAGTTCCGGAACACAGAGTTCGAGCTCCCAGGTCTAAGATAGGCCTAAGACACACCGAGTCCACCTTCCTCCCTGCCCAAGGTTCTTGGGGGGCAAGGCCATGCACAGAGCAAAGCAGGTCCAGGTGGGGCCTTGGAAGGAGGGGGCCCAGCCTGCGGCAGGAAGCGAGCCCAGGGTCCCGCCACCCGGCCGCTGGGCGGGCTGGGGCCGCCCCCTCCTCCTCCCCCAGAGGCCTCACTTACCCCACGGCTGCCTCGAAGGCTGCGGAAGGATGCTAGCCGCGGTTTGACCGACTTACTGATCTCGCTCAGTATGGCCAAGGGGTCGAGGCCGGAGCGGGGGGACGGGGGTCCATTAGGTAATGCCGAGGGCAGGGGGCCCCCCAGGGGGGAGAGAGGTGGGGGGCACGGCTACCGGCAGGGGCCAGGGAAGGCATGGGTCAGAAGGGTCGGGAGGATGTAGAGAACAAAGACGGACGGACGGACGGATGGACGGCGGATGGACGCAATAAAGAAAAAAGAAAAAAAAAAAAAAAAAAACCAAATGGAGAAAAGAAAAAAAAAGTAAGAAAACCACAACTCAAGATGCACAATCACACACACAGAAAATGCATGCAAGAGCAACACAAAAATCTGGGAGATGGCGGGAGGGCATTAGATTGTGAGCCAGAAGGCCAGATCCCTCCCCGCCTACCCCGCAACACTTCCCACCTCCCTTGCATCTTTTCTTTTTTTTTTCCTCCCTTGCATCTTATGTCCAGTTTCTAGAATGGAGCCTGGGGGCACAGGGAGGCCCATGTTTCTCTACCCCACCCCCAGCCCCAGCTTTCTGGGCTCACAGTCTAGAAGGTGGAGGGAGAGGCACGCAGAAATCAAGGTCTCAGACAAAAATGGGGCCATAGATGTCAAGGGCAAGCTAAGAGAAGGGTCAAAGGCATGAAATACCAAAAGGGCTACAGCCGGGGTTTAAGCTAGGGGATTCAAAGCATATGTCTACAGGGATCGAAAGTATGAAACAGGAGTCAAAGGTATAAATTGGGCAGAGGAGGGGGTTGTCAAAGGTATAAACCAGGGGTGTCCAGGTATGTGCCTGACATTGAAAGCCAAAAATCCCAAGAAAAACCAGCCTGAGGTTAGGGGGCCCAAAGACTCATCAGAGGGTTGAAGAGACTCAAGGGGAGTCCCTAGGGCTGGTGTCCCAAGCCCTCACCCAGCCCCGAACCCCAAAGCAGGTCTCTTCTCTCAGCCTCCTGAGAAGCAGCAGACAGACGCCACAGGCCCTCCCCCGCCAATCTGCCCCCCCTCCCCAAGCCTCGGGGGACTCCCAGACCAATGGCCCAGCCGCCTTCCTTCACTCCAGCCCGGGCCAGCAGCCAAGAGGAAAATTCCTGCCCGGGACTCAGCGTTCCGGTGGCTGGGGCTGACTCAGTGTGGGCCCCTGCCCTCCACCCTGAGGGCCCCGGCCCCCACCTTGTTCTTCTTGCCGAATGGCCAGCGTTTAGCCCGGCTGCGGCTCGTGCCTCGGAGCTCTGGCCGTCCATCGGAGGGGGTACCCAGGCTGCTGTCCGAGGGCACGCGGTTCATGGGCTGGCTAAAGTCTTCAAATTCCACGTCACCCGGACGGGCAAAGCCTGACTTTGCAGCTCAATTAGGACCTGGGAATCCTGAGGATGGTGAGGGGCAATCAGGGGCAAGACTGGGGGTCCAGCCTTCGAACTCCTTCTTCTGCACACCACCCCCAACCACTGCTTGTCCCCCTTGGTCCACTGCCAGGACCAGGCACCTACGTTCTTGGCATTCACAGCATCTGCGGCCACCTTCATGCCCTCCAAACACTTGGCGATGATGGGTACCACCTCCAGCTCAGTCTCTGACAGGAGCCCGTAACCAGCCCCCAGGTGGGTGGCCCGCCGCTCGTCCATGTCCTGCAGCTTCTGTAGAGACAGGGGGCACAGTTCTCAGAGGCATTGATCGAGGGGCTGGTGGCAGAATGATTCCCTCCTGAGCATAATGGAGCCCCACACTGACCACAGCCCCAAGCCCAGTTTAACAGGGAAAACACAGAATTGAACACAGAGACTTCCAGCTCAGTGTGGTCAGGGGAGAAATTTCAGAGTCCAGGGAGATGTCAGAGAGGAATCTGAGGCCCTCCCTTTGCCTAGGGAGTCAGGAAAGGCTTTTCAAAGAAGGTGAAAATGTAGCCAGGAAGGGACTTCCCCGGTAGTCCAATGGCTAAAGCACTGCATTCCCAATGCAAGGGGTCCAGGTTCAATCCCTGGTCAGGTAACTAGATCCCACATGCTACAACTAAGACAGGGTGCAGCCTAATTAATCAATTCTTAAAATATACTAAGAAAACAACACAGCCAGGAATTTCAAGAAAAAAGCAGACCCAACACAGTCTCAGTGTTGGGATAGAGAGTAGAGTACAGAGCTGAAACAGGAGAAGGGAAATTTGAGATCTTTCAGAGGGTTTGTTACAATTGGGGCTTAGAAGAACGTAGGAATTACAAAAGGAAAGAACGACATCCCTGGCAGAAAGAACAGCTTGAATAAAATCGGAGAACACTGACTATTTGGTTCTAACTCCTTTTCAATTTAGAGATTAGGGCATTACAGCTGGGGTTTTGACAAATGTGTAGGAGTTGGTTAACTCTGGCTTCTCTAGGGAAGGTGGGACTGGGGGTTTGTAGCACTCACATCAAATATCTGGGGCATCTGGGAAAAATAGAAGTGAGACTGGTCACGGTTGAAGCGCTGTAGTTGGGCTGCATACTCATTTTTGCTTTCTTCTGCCATGTGACTCCGAAGGTGGGCTTGTTGTTTGGCCTGAGGAATATCGAAGTAGGGGAGGGTCATAGCCCAGTTCTGGCCTTGCCTAACCCTGACCCCCAAGCCTGTCTCAGACCCTACAGGCACCTTCTCCACATCAGCCTTGGTGGCGTTGATATCCTGGTCAAGCCTCTCAGCGGTCTGGGCTGCCTTCTCAGCCTCCCGGCAGTCCCGTTCAAATTTACGTTTACTCTGTGTTGGGGACAGAACCGGAATGAAGGAGCCGCCTGCCATGGTTTCAGGGACTGGGGGGAATTCACCAGCAACTGGGAGTCGGGGTGGGGACAACAGGCAGGTTGGAAACCCACAGGAGAGGAGGGGTCCAGGCCAGATGACGTGAATCGACAACCCTCACCCAGCTGCTTGGGGCCAGAGCCTCGCTTCTCCACACCCACAGACTCACATTCTCCAGCTGCTTGAAGCCACTTTCCAGCTGCTGCTGGGCCCGACGACCTTCTTGGAAGTGCTATGGGAAGAGGGGGTGATAAGGCTCACTCTGATGTCAGGGGACCCTCAGGAAGCCCCAGAGAAGGGGTCACCCACCATCTTTCTCTCCTGTTTCATCTCCTGTGAGTACTTGGCCAGCTCCAGACATACACGTACGCTGAGGTTCTCAGCCACCAGCTCCCGCTGGCCGGCAAAATCATTCACCTCCTGCAGGATCTGCACGAAGGATTGTTGCTGGCTGAACCTGGGGTGAGGTGGAAGGGGGAGAGGGGCTGGGGGTCAGGACCCCTGGGAGCCACAAGCCCCCAGACCCACCTCCATATGAGAAAGCGTGAGCCCCAAGACATTCACCCAAAAGCAACGATAAATTCTGGCCCACACCCCCAACCCTCGAGGGGGACACGAAACTCATAATTCTCAGAATTTGGGGAGGTCTTAGAAAGGGGATGCGATGCTTACACCATCTCTTTGCATCACTCTCGTGGTGTCAGTAGCAGCATCTTATAATCAAATACTATAAATGTTTTTGCAAGAAGCATTAGTATTCACATAAGTGAGATAAAATCCAAGAAGACCCTAATGAACAGGTCTTGAGATTGCCTCCAAACAAGCAACCAGAAAATCTTTTGCTTTCTAGAGCTTTGGGGGTTTCTGGAACTGGAATAAAGTGAAATGAGCCAGGCATTGTTTTAACACACTATCTTAATCTTCATATGAGCCCCTACAAGGACATCGTCATCTCCAATTCACAGGAGAGGAAAACCAAGGCTCACAACATGAGCCACTTGCCCAGAGTCCCTCATTTAATAACTGTGGGAGCCTCTCCCATTTAATAGGCTAGGGAAACGGAGGCTGAGAACTGAAGTCAAGTGGCCAAAGCAATTCAGCTGGAAAGTAGTGGATTTTGAATTCCAAGCCAGGTAATTCAGTTCCTGCATCCAAGCTCATGCCTCTAGGTGGAACTGGGGTGAGAAGTGAGGGAGCTGTTTGCGGGGAGCCCAGCTTGAGACAGAGAGGAAGTGGGTCCCATACCCCCGGCCCTCCCAAGTCTAGCCCTGTATCCGTCCGGTGTTCGTCCTTACTTGGATTCAGGGTCATCTTTGGCAGGTCTTTTGGGCATGTACTTTTTCACCAGGCTCCTACGGAGAGAGGCAGGAAGGCTGAGCCCCCAGTCCTCCAACCGCTCCCCCTAACCCCAGGGCGCGGCCACCCTAGGGTCTCACCGCAGCTGCTTTGCATAAGCCTGCTCCACCTCTGTCCGCTCTTTCACGAACTTCACGTATCTGTCCAACAGGTCCAGACCCCACTGCGTGTGCCGCTCGAGCACCTCAAACTGATCCTAGCAAGGGGATTGGGAGGACCAAGGTCAGGACTCAGGGACCCCACATCCGCCAACCCAGCGGCCGGGGAGCCTCCGGGCTCCGACTCCAAGAAGGAGTGGCTTCCCGGCCCCGCCCCGGAGCGGCGCGGGGGGAGGCAGGAAACCGGCGGGAACCCCCTCCCCTTCCCGGGAAGGGCCAGAGAACCGGGGCGGGGCCCCAGCCGGACTACAGGGTCCCCTCTCCAGGCTCCAAGAGGGGTGTGGAATGGGGCAAGGCCACTCCCCCTGCCCTGGGTCCCCTAATCCCCCCCAGATTCCGGAAAATCCGGCCGGCCTGCCGTGAGTCAGGGCCAGAGGGGCAGGGTTCCCTGCAGCTTGGGGGGGCCCCAGAATGGTCGGAGCGCGGGCATCAGGTTCCCCCGGTCGCCACGCTTCCCAGGGTCCCCCCAGGGGCGACTCAGTTTTCCTCACTGACTCCACTTTACCTCCAAAAGAAATCCCAGAGTTGCTGTGAAGGGGGACGATCTAGTTAACCCAGGGCACCCAGGAACCCAGGAGTACCACCGCCCCCAGAAAGAGGAGGCGCCAGAGGTTCCGGCTAGGAAAGGGGGAAAAAATTCTGGGGCTTCCAGGGCATAGGTTCGAGGCGATTGGTGGCGGCCCCTCCCAGTGCCTAAGGAAGGCTGGGGGAGGGGGCTGAGGCCGAGGCTCGCAGCCCCCTCCCCCCTACAGCGTCCCAATTCCCTAATTGTAGATTAGAGGCGACGCGAGGGCGGTTTGGACTTCCAGGTCCCACGTGGGGTTGGAAGTGGCCAGAGGGCCCCCTCCCCCGCCCCAGCCGGACAGGCGGACGGCGGGCAGGGACCCAGGGGCCGTAAGATAAGCCGCCGGCCCAGTCAGGGCGCTCAAAATAGGTGACCTCTCCCGGCTGCTCAGGCCTGGTCCCAGGACTTCTTCAGCCCTCCTCACTATGAACCCCGTACCTCAGTTTCCCTACACGGATCCTGAAAGCTCGCCCTCCGCTCCGGGGCGTCCTGAACCGCCCTGGGAAACTCCGCGGAGAGAGGGGATTCCAGGGGTCGGTGGAAGGGGACGCGCAGAGATCCCGCTGGGGTACTGCAGGGGCAATCGTGGGTCTGAACCCCAGGAAGGGAGGAACTTGGAGTCAAGCGGAACGGACTCACCCACAGTTCGGTGCCCCAATCCATGCTGCTCCCGCCGCGGCCGACGCCTCCACCGCACCCGGTCCCTGCCGCCCGCCGCCGCCGGGAGACTCAGCCCGGGGCGAGGAGCCCGACCCCGCCCCGCTAAGGCCCCGCCCACTCCAAGCTCTGCCACGCCCCGTACACTCTGCCACGCCCCCGCACTCTTGGAGCCCTGGCACAGCCCCCCGAAAGCAAGACCCCCCTCCAAGGAGGCGGGGCCAAACGGACGCCCCGCCCCTTATTAAAGGCGTGCCCGCCACCCGACGCCACAGGACAGACCCCTTAAAGGACCCCCATCCATTTTCCAAATTCCCTGGGACCCTTTTGTCCACCCCATCCCTGCCCCGCCCTGGACAGTTTTTCTTTTCCTCTTTCCTTTCATTCATTAAAGGGCCAAGACACTAAAACCCCAACCCAAGAGGTTTTCCCCCCACTCTATCGCAGGGAGAACTGAGGTCACCCCGTTCTTGCGGGCCGGCCTGGCTCCAGACGTCTACGTTCGTCCCACTAATGGTCTGGTCCCTCCGGCCACAGGGCGGATGGGAGGATTTCGATCCTGTCCAGGACGCGCCTCCGCCAAGGCCGGGTCCATTAGCGCCCCTACCGCATCCTGCCTCCCTCCCTAAAGTCTACGCCGGGAAACTGAGGACGGGCTGTCCTTGGGGCGCCAGGCCCAGGCCTTTCCTCGGCTCCCGTACAGTTCGAGCTTGCACCTGCCCATTTCCCAGTCTCATCCATTAAGGCCCAATCAGGTTTAATAGTTTGCACAGACCCTAGTATTCCTACTCTACCACTCCCCCGCTCCTTAAACCCCTGTGCTTGGAAGTCTGTCACCTCTCTCATAAAAGTCAGTTCACCCACTGTTAACCCCTTTGAGGCACTGGGATGAAAGAGGCGAGATCCAAGTAGCAACTTCCCCCAACTCCCAACCTCTTCTGCCTTTGTGCTTTCTCTTTGGTTACAGAGGTGACAGTCGCCCTGCTGGGGCTGAGGGCTTTAGACCCCCTGGGACAAGTCAGACTCTGAGCCCCGTCTTCCAGGACACAAGAAGTACACAATATGGCTAGGAGGATAGATAGCTCCAGTAACCCACACTGGGACAGACGGCTCTGCGGGGACCTGGCCCCACCTGCTGGTGGCTTCCGAGTTAGAAAACTTCAAATTGCAAAATAGACGGACTCGAGGTTAAATAGAGAAGGAAACGGCAACCCACTCCAGTACTCTTGCCTGGGAAATCCCATGGACAGGGGAGCCTGGTAGGCTACAGTCCATAGGGTCACAAAGAGTCGGACACTACTGAGTTACTGAGCATGCGTGCCAGAGGTTAGAGGGTCAGGTCGAGTCAGAAACTCAGCCTGGGGTCTGGAACTCAGCGGCTCAGCCTGGGAGTTAGGGTCTCAACTGAAATTGGGATTCATCCCAGGTGGGCACCACAATTGGGATGGGACCTGACTAGGATCGGAGGTTTAGGAGAGGGGTGAGCCACTAGTCGAAGACCTGGGACTCAAACATAGGACCATAGGTCTGTCTTAATCTGAGGTCAGGGCTCAGTCTTTATCTGAGATCTGTTTAGGTGTAAACTCAGCCAGAGACTAAGGCTCAGACAGTAGAAGGGGAAGGGAGAGCTGCGTTTAGCTGAGATCAGGACTCAGCTGCAGGTAGGCGCTCAGCCTGGTGTTGGGGTTTAGCCTGAATCAAGATTGTCCTGGGTTCTGGGGATGGGACTCCATCCAGTGGCCTCACTCCAGGATAGAAGCATCTGCCTAAGCCTGGTAACTCAGTCTGGGATCATAGGTCATTCCAGGGTCATGATTTAACTTGGGGCCAAGTTTTGGCCTCTCAGTGGATCAGCAAGATTAGGAAAACAAATCAGGCTTTAGCAAATGCAAGTGTTTACCAAAAGCCTGAGCTTTGGCTGGGAGCCACATCCCCAGGGGGAAAGGGGGAAGTCTGTCCTTAGGGATACGGGAGATGTAGTTTATTGTATGCCCCCATTGAGTTGTTTGCTGCCCCACCCCCTCCAACCTTGCGTTCTGGGTAATGTAGTTCTGAACGGATCTGTCAGTTAAGAGTGGGTGGAGAAATTCCTCTTCGGGAAGGATATCAGCTCCATCACAATTGGTTGGGTGAACTGTTTATCAACTTACATCCGGGATAATCTTTCTAGTGATTGGTGAGTGTGAAGGCGGGGTTAAGCAATATTAGCATTCCTATTCGGGACTGGTGCTGCCCATTTGGTGTCTTACAGGGGGCGGGCGCGAGAGGAGGCAATCGGTGATTGGCTGGGAGAGCTCAAAAAGCAGAAGGGTCGGCCTCCACCGTGCGGCGATTGGCTCACCGGTAGGCGGGCCTGGGTGCGTCAGAGGCGGTGTCAAGGGAGGCGGTGGCTCTAGAGATGGCAGAGAGCGAGAGGAGGGGGCTCGGTCGTGGGAGCCCCGCGGAATGGGGGCCGTGGCTACTTCTGCTGCTGCTGTTAGGCGGTTCCTCTGGACGCATTCACCGGCTGACGCTGACGGTAAGTACCGCCGCGTGGCGGTCTGGGGTGCGGGGCGCAGCTTTGGCCCGGAAAAGCCCCTAGCTTGGAGTGGTCTCGTCCTACCTCCCCCGCTCCTTATGCGGAATGGAGAGGTCCAGCGCCCCCTACTTCAGGCCAGGAGTGGTCTCTCCAGAGGATCCCCCTCAGTAGTTCTTTTGAACTTGCCTGGCCTGCTGCCCTGGGGTCGTCCCTTGCCCACAGCGGGTGGGGCTTCACCTCTGGGGACCCAGGGCTCTGAGGCCTTTAAATTCTTGGGATCGCTTTGGGGCTGCTAGGGACACTTGACGCCGCCCAGGAAAGTCCCTGGGGTTCTAGAATGGGAGTACTAATTGGGATCTTGGGGACTCAGTTGGAATCTAAAATTTTTCCGAGAAGTGAGGACCAGGGTCCCCAAGATGCGTAACTCTGCTTTACGGGTGATGCCCACCTCGTAAGGAGAATTCCACGTATCCAGACCTTCTCTTCCTGGACTCTCCAAATGGTGGCCAGAGGATCCCGAACCATTCTGTACTTACCTGGAATTGGTCTGGGGTCATGGCCTACAAGGGTGGCCCTCTCTTCCTCTCCCGTCACCCTTTGAACCTGTCCTAAATACAGAGATACCGGGAGGGGGCCGAAGCCCTTGGAGGAACCTCGTGCCAGAGCCCTGGGGCTGGGCTGGTGGAAAGTCTAAGCTGTCTCTGTTTCCTTGGTCTCCGGCAGGGGGAGAAGCGAGCAGACATCCAACTGAACAGCTTTGGTTTCTACACCAACGGCTCCCTGGAGGTGAATCTGAGCCTCCTGAGGCTAGGCCGCCAGGATACGGAAGAGAAGGCCCCGCTGGTGAGGGGCTTTGGGAGATTTGCTGGAGGAGGGACAGGTGCACGACGAGTTTCTGAGCTCACCCACTCCCCTCGAATTCTGGATTCACATCCTAGCTCTGCCTCACCCTTGTGATTGTGGGCTATTCCTTTGGTCTCTCTGAGTTTCTATTTGCTCATCTGTAACTGAGGAGAAGGCAATGGCAACCCACTCCAGTACTCTTGCCTGGAAAATCCCATGGACGGAGGAGCCTGGTAGGCTTCATGGGGTCACTGAGTCGGACTTGACTGAGCGACTTCACTTTCACTTTTTCACTTTCATGTGTTGGAGAAAGAAATGGCAACCCACTCCAGTGTTCTTGCCTGGAGAATCCCAGGGACACGGAAGGGCCTGGTAGGCTGCCGTCTATGGGGTCGCACAGAGTTGGACACGACTGACTTGACTTAGCAGCAACTGAGGAATAATTTCTCAGGTTATACACTGAGCTGGTGAGAGTGGAGCCTACCAGTGAACGGGACAGCCCCAGTTCCTGCAGTCAAAATAAGAGGCTGATGTTATTGAACCCCCACTGGGTACCCATATACTGCAAATCAATTTCCATGAGTTTGTTTTGTCGTAGCCACCTTTCAGGATTCCTGTGAAAATATTACACCTGTGAACCAAATTTTACAGTGTTTGTACAGTCTCAGAGGCATGTGGCTTACTCAGAGTCCCAGAGCTTGGACGTAAATCCAAGTTGGATTCCAGAGCCCAAGGCAGGAAGCCATAAACATTCTGTTTATTTTTTACATCATCATTTTAAATTGAGGGCGGGGGGAGAGGAACCAGCGAAGGTCTCCTGGAGGAAATAACATCCCAGTCGAGTCGTTAGGAGTTAAAGGAAGAGGACTGGGGTGCTGAGGGCAAATGGGAAAAGTCAGTGAATGCAGGAGCTCCCCCTTAGTAGGTATTAAGGAAATTCGAGGTTATCTGTATGTTGCCACTGATAGAGGTCCTTGCTGGCATCCCTCACCTCATAGTCTCTTTTCTTTCCACTTGCCAGGTGGGGTTCAGTCTGACCCGGGTGAGATCTGGCAGCATTCGCTCCTACTCAGTGAGTGGTAGGGGTAGAAGTGGGGAGAGGAGGGTGGAGAGGCAGAGGCAGAGGAAGAGGAGGGTTGTCTGTCAGCCTCTGAAACTCAAAGGCCTCTGTCCTCTCCCAGAGAGGAAGGGAGAGATTCACCCTTGCCCCAGGGAAGGGGGAGGGGATGGGGAGGGAGGCAGGGTGGGACTGGACCAGTGGGTGGGGGTAACCAAAGCTCCCTACTGCCCACCCTCCAGAACCGGGACTCCCATGAGTGTCCTCTCCGGAAAAACAGTAGCAGCCTCCTGGTTCTCTTCCTCATCAACACCAAGGATCTGCGGTGAGTATGGGGGCTACCCTAAAGATCCATCACTGGGGTGTCCCTCGTTGTGATACCCATGTGAGCTGATCAGGTGGAATGAGAACCAGCCAGAAAGAACCTTGATGCCTTTGGAGAAAGCCACTCGCTTTTGTTGTTGTTGAATTTTAGTTATTTACTTATTTTTGGCAGCACTGGGTCTTTGTTGCTGCGCGTAGGCTTTCTCTACTGCTGGCAAGCAGAAGCTATTCTCTCTCTACTCAAGATGCTCCGGCTTCTCATTCCTGTGGCGTCTCTTATTGTGGAGCATGGCTCTAGGGCATTCAGGCTTCAGTTGGTTCGGCAGGTGAGCTCTAGAAAGCAGGCTCGGTGGTTGTGGCGCATGGGCTTAGCTGTTCCGTGGCATAGGGGATCCTCCCAGACCAGGGATTGAACCCATCTCCCCTGCATTTGGCAGGTGGATTCTTTACCACTGAGCCACCAGGGCAGCCCTCCCTGGTGGTACAGCAGATAAAAATCCACCTGCCAATGAAGGAGAGTCAGATTCGATCTCTGGATCAGGAAGATCCCCTGGAAATGGCAACCTGCTCCAGTATTCTTGCCTGGAGAATCTCGTGGACAGAGGAACCTGCAGGGCTACAGTCCATAGGGTCCCAAAGAGTTGGACAGAACTGAAGCGACTTAGCGTGCACACACGACCAGGGAAGCCTGCCAGCATTTCTTATTAAATAAGGTGTACTTCAGTAGAGTGAGTGACTCAGTGTCATGGGAAGTGACAGATCATCCCTGGTGCTGGCAACACAGGGATGTGGCAGCCATCTCGATGGATGGTGGCCAAATGCTGCCACTTGATGACCGCTGATAGAGCCCCCCCAGAGAGGAGACCCTGAGGACCTGAGTGGCCACTGAGTCCCTCAGCATAGCTGGTGTGCCTGACCTCAGCCTTCAGCCTCCCCACATCATCCCCAGGGTCCAGGTACGAAAGTATGGGGAGCAGAAAAAGCTATTCATCTCTGCTGGGCTCCTCCCGGAATCACCCTCCGAACCAGGGCTCCTGAAGTCAGAGCACATGGTCACCCCCAAGGTGGACCACGGTGAGTCGAGCTGGGAGAAGTGGGTGGGCAGGGGTGCTCCATACATCCCCCCATCGTTCTGCTGTCTGTCCATCGCTGATCTCACCTGTGTTTCCCCAGCAGGGGCCACTGCTGCACCCAACAAGGCCAAGTCGAAACCCACAGGGTCACAAGGGGACCGGGAGGTATGGGAAGCCAGGGCAGGAGGGAGGAAGGCCCCGCCCCCATAGGGGGCAGCTGATGCTCCATAAAGGCACTCTGCCCTACCAGGGTGTCAGTGGGAAGGACCAGGAACTGGTGTTGGGCCTGGGCCACCTCAACAACTCCTACAATTTCAGTGTGAGTGTCCGGGGGTGCCTGCAGCCCCTCCCCTCCTCAAAGTGGGGACGCCCCCAAGCTGAGGTCCCCTCTCCCCTCTGTCCCCCCCTCCTCTCAGTTCCATGTAGTGATCGGCTCTAGGGCCGAGGAAGGCCAGTACAACCTCAACTTCCACAACTGTGACAACTCGGTGCCAGGCCGGGAGCAGCCGTTTGACATCACGGTGAGTGGAGGGGGAGGGCGATGGGTTCATGGAGCCCTCACTGTGGGCCAGGACCCCATGTGCATCAGGGAGACAGGAAATCTGAGGATCAGAAATGAGAGAACGGAACCTGGAGACTCACACTCAGGGCCCAACACGTCTAGAGCTAGCCTGCAACCCCCTGTCCCCCACTGCTCCCTCCCCAGGTAATGATCCGGGAGAAGAACCCCGAGGGCTATCTGTCAGCAGCGGAAATCCCTCTTTTCAAGCTGTACATGGTCATGTCCGCATGCTTCCTGGGCGCCGGCATCTTCTGGGTGTCCATCCTCTGCAAGAACACGTAATACCCTTGACCCTGGGTGTCCTCCACCTCTTGTCTCCCCACTTTCCCACCCCTGCCCCTGCCCAATGCCCCCTCTCTTATGTCCCTCATCTCTCCTCCCCCTCCAGGTACAACGTCTTCAAGATCCACTGGCTCATGGCAGCCCTGACTTTCACCAAGAGCGTCTCTCTCCTCTTCCACAGTGTGAGAGTCTGGGGCCAGGAACAGCGTGGGGTGGGCTGGAGTCTCTGGGGCCAGGAAAAAGCCCCTACAGGCCACTCCCCAAATCTCTGCAGACCCTGGGCTGGAGAGTTCCATAGGTCCATCCGCGTGTCCATCCATTTTATCACTGTAGCCAGCTTTCCATCCAGCCCTTCTGTCCAGCTGTGGTGGCCCACCTTTCAGTCTATCTGTGGGTCCAGCTGTGACTGTCAACCAGGCGATTGTCTAACTGTCCATCCGTCCGACTATGACCTTCCCTCCATTGTCGCGGCTGTGACTGTCTCTTTCTCTGTCCACGTGCCATCCTGATTGGCACCGTCCATTCCTGTCCCCTTCCTGGTCATCCATCCTACAGTGATTGTGCGTGTTCCCAAACCACCGTCCATGCACCCTCCCCATTCCCCTGTCCATCTGTCTGACTGTCCGTCCATCCGCCCACCTCCAGATCAACTACTACTTCATCAACAGCCAGGGCCACCCCATCGAAGGCCTCGCTGTCATGCACTACATTACGCATCTGTGAGTGCCCCCTTCTGCCGGGCATGGTGGCGGGGAGGCAGGCGGGAGGGCTGGGCCTCCTGCGCCTCACCACACCTCCCGCCTCCCTCCGCCAGGCTAAAGGGTGCCCTCCTCTTCATCACCATCGCCTTGATTGGCTCCGGCTGGGCCTTCGTCAAGTATGTGCTATCAGACAAGGAGAAGAAGATCTTTGGGATAGTGATCCCACTGCAGGTGCCTAGGGAGGCCCCAGGGGCGGAGCCGGTGGGCGTGGCTACACTCGCCCAGTCCCCTTGCCCACCTGCCCCGCCCCCGCCCCGCAGGTCCTGGCCAACGTGGCCTACATTGTCATCGAGTCCCGTGAGGAGGGTGCCAGCGACTACGGTATCTGGAAGGAGATCCTCTTCCTGGTGGATCTCATCTGCTGTGGCACCATCCTCTTCCCCGTGGTCTGGTGAGGACCCCCACTGGGCCCCTCCCGCCGTGGGCACGGGCGGGGGCAGTGCTGACTGCCCCCTGTGTCTCTCCCTCATCCCAGGTCCATCCGGCATCTCCAGGACGCGTCTGGCACTGATGGGAAGGGTGAGGCTGTGCCCGGGGCCCTCGGCTCGCTGCTGGTCCCTCTTGCTGACCCCTGGATGCTCCTCCCATCCCTCCTCTGACTGCCTCTCCTCCCACTTACCTTCCCTTGCACATCCCTCTCCACATTCTGCCCCCAAATGTCCTCTCCTCCACCCCTGACC